>OMLP01044751.1:0-45133 GCA_900302685.1 Spondyliosoma cantharus
TTTATTTAGTATGTAAGTGCAGCAATTTTCCGCATCATGCAATCATGCACACTGAGTCCGGTGCGAAATGTTCGCATTCTTGTGTTCTAATTTCGCACCAAACGAAACAAAGTCCCGGTTCATTATCTGACAGGAGTGCTCAAGCTCCTCAGCACCCACAGAGCCGGCTAATAACAATAGCAATAATGATGATAATAAATTAATCATTACAGCAGGACATCTACATTTTGTTTTTAGCATTTTTGCTATCCTGGCTAGCTAGCTTCACTGCAAGTATAACGTTACGTTATTTTAGCTTCAGAATTTACCGTCATCCTCCGTAGCCAAGCTTCTGAGCTATCGAAAGCCAGATGTTGTCTTTCACCTCCGTGTTGAGATAGTAATAGATACCTATTTTTATCAAATAAAATAGGGTGCTGGGACACCAGAATGTTTAAACTTTCGCTCATTTTATCAGGCTGGAAGTGAAATCATACAAAGCAAACGATTTCATTGGTCAAGCGTGTAGTTTCGCAGACAGAATTCTGCAGACGACAAAGTGGTTCCGGATTTTTTTTTGCCGCACGAAAGTTCCGCCCTGGTGTGCAAGCTCCCATTATTACCCACGAAATCATCTTTTAGAAATTTCTGTGCGAATAATCCGTACAGAAATTCGCACTTGGTGTGAAACGGCTTTTACTCTGTGATATGCTGCCCCCTACTGGTTTGGAGAATGGATTTGACATGCAGCCAATTCTTACATATTGCACCTTTAAAATAAAATAAAACATTTAATTATTGGTTATCATATCAGTATTGGCCATTAAATAGCAGGTGATTATCAGTTAGCGTATCGGCTGGGGAAAAAATCTACATCATACTTCCCTTGTGTCTTTAACTCTCATTCAGACAGACACTGAACTCTTCCACATGAAAAGACACAGAAGGGGTTGCCAAGAGGTGTGAGCATGGGGCGCAATGTTAATGATAGTGATAATAATAATGACAAGTAAGGAGACTGTTTTACCCATAAGGCATGGAAATATAAAATACTGTAACTGACTTTGGGGGTGCTTTACTGTGTGAGTCAGTAGAAGATAAAGGGTGATAATGAGATCTGGTGGTCCCTCTTGGACAAACTCCAGGGCTTCCAGTGCGTGTGGAGAGGAGGAATAGCTCCAGCCTTAAAAAGGTTTAATCAGAGCCTCTTGTGTCATTCACAAGCATGATGAATAATGCAACGCATAAAACAGCAAGTATTTAGGCCTTGGGTTTGAATGCCCTGCATCATTGTAATTCCATGCTCATTCCATGCCGTGCCACCCTGTGAAGCAGTTTCCCCTCAGATAGTCTCTTTATTTCAACAAAACAACTCCACTTGACATACTGCAAATGACCATCTGCACATAATTGTCCACGTCTTGTATTCTCAATTTCAAGGCAAAGTCATATTTTTGTGTGCTCAGCCCACTCGTTCCATGTAACCCACAGCAGGGTGCATTTCTTGATTGTATTCGAGGTGTCACATAGGCCGGGGCTTAAGACTTAGATGTTAGTTTGCTATAGGCTAGCTTCCGAGACCAGCATCCCTCATGCACAGAGGAAGATTATACCCCATTGCCTTGGTGTTCTCGACCCGTGGCATGGCCCATGTCACTGGTAGTCTGCACTATGGGTAACAGAAATGATCTGAACGCGACAGCCTGTCGTGACTCTTTACATCAAATAGTAAACAAATATGCTAGCAAATTATTATTAAAAACTCACCTTTGTATGTTTTTTTTACAACCAAGATATAAGATTAAAATCACTTAGCCGGGGTTAGGAAAACATCATGGTTTGGCTTAAAATACCTGTTTTAGTGGCCACCGTCATGAATGTAGATGACATGAGTTCCCGAAAAAAATATCCAGTTTTGGTTGAATGGAAATGTCCGTAGGTCTCCTTAAAAAAAAACACTGTTTGTGATGCCATAAAAAGAGCTGCAAATGTCCTTAAAAGTATCCACTGGTGTCACTTGAACTGAGGTCAGCCATTTAGCTGCCTTGTAACAATGCCATAACACCCCCATCCCCTCCTCCTCCTGGTGTGAAAGGTGGCAAATGAGCATTTAATGTGAACCTAATATGCCACGTTTGATACAAATGTCAACCTTGTACGCATCTGTGGTTTGCAGAAACATTAACTGCTAACATTATCTATGAGGACTAGGCTGAATTGCCAACATTTATTCTGGCAATTGTGTTGTTAGCAGAAAATACTATCAACATGCATTATGGAGTAATCCTTCCAGTATGACACTGCCACAACAAAACCACAACACAGCAAAATATAAAAAGGTCAGTTTTAGAGATACTGTTGACATTACGAATAAGAAGGGTTGATTTGACATATCTGGAAGTGCAGAGAGTTAGATGAGAAGCACGAATGTTGAATGTTTTAAACAAAACCCTGAATATGCACCAGAGGTTCGGCCTTCACATCAGCCAAAATACCTGTGTGAAGCAACCTCTGGCATTTACTCGATGCCCTCTGTGACGTTTTCTTTCAGAGTAGCTGTAGGTTTTTATTTTTTTACCAGTAAAAAAGAAACAGAAAACAAATCCCAAATGGTGGAATGCACCCTGATATTCAAGCTATCGGAGCGAAGAAACAGACATGGATATCACAAAAAGTGTCCAGTAATGCGTTGTGATCTTATTATTTTACATTAACGATTTTCCACTTTACGACATGATGGATCAGCATAAACCTTTTTATCCCATTGATTCATTCAGTGTATGCATAATACATGGGGAATATTGAAATGCACGGGGATACACCAGTGTGGGCACGCATTCAGCTGACTTGTGCCACTGCCCAGTTTGAGAACAGAGAATCAGAGATCAAATTTCATCCATCAACAAAAAGTTTATTTATTGAGCCACATGATGGTTTTGAGTTTTGCAATGCAAAACGTCGATGTAACATATGTGACCTGATTTATCAAGTAAAACATCTGAAAATCATGTAAACAACAAGAAAGCCCCTAAAAAATGTCATTTAAAATTCTAAACAATCCCAAACCCATTAAAAAAGCTCATTGTTTAAGGCCATGCAAGCCATAGTGATTACTTGAAGTAGAGCACTAACTGTATGTCTGTCATTGGGGGACTATCGGGATGCCCATCCTCATCCGTCTGCATTACGATCAAGATGTTTCCTTGTCATCCTTCTCCGCTTTGGCCCTCTCTATCTTGCCCTTCTCTCCCTGGTAGTAGTCTGAGTCGATCCAGCACGACTCTGTAGAGAGCCTGATGTAGACATCCCCGTTGGTCTCGGTGACAGTGTGGGTCCGCTGTTTCACACCCTTGGAGTACCATCTGGGCACAGGCGGCTTTTCCCTGGGGTCACTGGCCTTGTAAATGCCTTCCCCCTTGGCCAGAGAGATCTTGTACTTGTGCCTTGGACAAACGATGCACATCTTGCCGTCAAATTCCTGTGAGTGTGTTGAAAGAAAACAGGTAAACAACCACATGCGGGATAAGTGTAGGTCATTTGGGCCTGACACCATTAGCATAACATTATCTTAATGTTATGCAGGTCTGATATGTTTATTATCCTCTATGTCACAGCCAAGCAGTTGCCTTTAAGGTTTGCAGTGCAGATGGGATAGCCTGGGAAAGCATGAATTCAATAAAAACACAAAAGTACAGTCCAGTTCTTGAACTTAAATGTAATTTCGGATTCTTTATTATCTTTACATACTAGTAAGATTGGTAAATCTCACCTCAATGTCTCCATTCTGCAGCATTCCCCCAGAATCTGTCAGAAGGGCAGAGGATCAGTGTATTGCAGAATAAGCAAACAGTTTACAGCACACTAACCTTTTGCTGACTGGACACACTTTAGGGCTAATATGTGCGAAAATGTCCTATGGATAACAAAGTAGTTTAGCTCAGTGTTAAATGTCTCATGAAAGCAAATTTGAATTGGTTTACTGAAACTAAGCAATTGCCAAACAACACCTTTGATCAAGAGATGTGGACTCGAGTCATTGTGACTTCGGCTCGAGTTTTGCAGCTTTTCTCGACAGAAAATAAATGACTTGAGACTTTACTTGGACTTGGAAAATAAAGGAGACAAATTATAAAATGTTTTCCCCTCGCTCATCATTCTACCGTACATATGTTCCAGTGCATGGCAAAGGTCTTGAGAGTTAAAAAGCCTGTTGTTCGCCCCAACGGAAGCTCCTCTTTCCCACAGAAATCACTGCCCCTGAAACTCCTCCTCAGGAGTCCCGCCTTTATTTCTGTGCCTTTGTGACATCACACTATGTCACCTTGTCAAATATTTGCATAATTTATGCCTAGTGGCTAGTTTGGCATGTAAAAATTGATTTAGCGCAGTAGCTTTGTCGGTGGTGTTGGGTCAGGCATGTTTGAGGTGACCAATCAGTGGAGACTGGGTATTCATGAGGGGGACATTAAAGAGACAGGAGCATAAACAGTGTTTCAGACAGAGGGGGAATACAGCGCTATAGCACTGGACAGTTTGAGAAAACTGATTTGTTTTTTGAGCACTAAAACATTTAAACTATTACTACTACTTACTACTATTCTAGTAGTAACCCAAAATAAAATTATGAACCTGAAATTAGCATAATATGTCTCCTTTTAAGACTTGTGACATGACCTAACCTTAGACTTGATGACTTGAATGACTTGTCTGTGGTCATTTTATGTTTATGTTTTTTGACTGAGAAGAAATTAAGAAAAACACATGCTTTTCCACTTTCATTCATGTTTTTACAAGCACTAATACCTTGTCTTTTTCTCTTTAAAAAGACGGGATAATGCACAAGGGTAAAAAGTGACTTGACTTTCAACTTAACTTGCTCAACTAAGGACTCCATCACACTTGAATTGTCCAGGAAAAATCACTTGGGATTTGCTTGAGACTTGATTGAAATAACATGTCTGACAGGAGCACATATTGTTGGATAATGTCACAGACGCACACACTTTCACTTTCTAATAACCAGCAGCTGTTCACAGCTCAGCACAAGAGGGACGGTACTCACGATAACAGTAGGAGTCCATAGCAAAGAAGGCTCCCTGGTGGTGGATGATCAGTATATCCCGACCGTCTAGTGTTTTGAAAGTGCGCTTCGCTTCAATCAGTTCATCCTTCTTCCCCACAAAATGGAGCTCTCCATTTGGCTTTCCCAGGCCTTTGAGAAATGCTGTTTAGATGGCAAGCGGGATATATCACAATTTAGTATTTATCATGAAGAAACACTTTATTTTGCTTTTACTAAATTGCAAGAATGGTTGTAAGGATCCTGCAATCAATGCCATCTGTGCAGCACAGTGACTGTGCTGTATTTCCAGGTGAGAAGTGCAACTTAAGTCCCAACTACACATGAAAAGTGTGGCTTTTGGATTTGTCACTGGGATTATTGTGTTGGCACCTCCTATCACAGTTGTCAGCTTAAATTAAGTCCACGACTCCTCCAGAACATTCATCTCGGAGAATCCAAGCAAGGACTTCTCTTGGCATTTATCAGCTTTATGCCGAATATACTCAGACTTGCAATAATAATCCCTAATATCTGCCTTATCATGTGCAGTTAAACCCTAGAAACAGCGAGATCCCTTAGCAGATCAGAAATGACACAAGTGGGCCAAATACAGTGACATTAAATATAAATTTGGGTGTCAAAATTGTATACTGGCATTTGTCATCCAGAGGGGTCAGTCCTACATTCATGTTTAATCTCTCTGACAGTCAGTATATATCAAAAATATTTGACTGGATGTAGGGAAACCTGACCCCCGAGTGTAATTCGTGTAGAGCGGAGTGGAATAATGAGCCTTTCAGTGCAGGCTGAGTAAGCACAGTAGTAGTAGCATTGAAAGTCACATGTCCTGAGGCTAAACCACAGACAACGACATGAAGGAAGGAAATACAGAAGAGCAAAATAATTGTTTATGTCGAGAAAACAATACATAACAGATACAAAGCCTTTATGGACCAATGGCTACATTTGTACAATTCTTTCAAAGTTACATAATGTTATTGCATCGTCCCTGCCTGTCTTTCTGTCTGTCTCTTCCTCTTCCTATTTATTTTTTACTTAAAAATTACAAAATAAGTATTTCGGGTGAGTTCCTGTCTTTACCTTGATACATAGCGGCGGTATTCTCCTCCGTCAAGCTGAACAAGTGTAGTGGTGACAGCTCGGCTTGCGTGGGAAGGAGGCCCCATCTCTATTATCTTCAGACGCAAGCCATCTTCAGTTGGCCCTATCTACACTGGGTACATTTCTTATCTGTCTCCCTGCAGGCACACCAGCTTCTTGATAGTGAAGAAACACATACTTTTATCATCAAACCATTTGTTTAATCTGGAACTGTGAGAGATTTGTAACAGGATGAATCCATTGAAATCAAAATATAAATTTATATTATTTATTAAGACACTTTATCGTCTTCACTTGGTTTGTGCCCCTGAATTATTCTAACTCCGATCACAATCATCATCTGCAGTTGTTGCAGTAGTAGTCGAAAGCAGAAAAGTACATTCACATAAGTACTGTACATGTACAGTACAATTTTACCATACTTTACCTGAGCACTTCCATTTTCCATTTTCTTTACTTTTTGACACATTTATTTGCATTGCTGCTAGGCCTATAGTTATAAGCTACTTTCGATAAACAAAATACACAATCACGATAAAATAATACATCATAAAAGGTGCAATATTTATGAATTTGCTACCCTTTTGAATTCATACTCCAAAGAAATAGGGGCTAATGGCTAACCGCTGCTAGAAGCGCCCAGCTTTGAAACCAGCTTTAGTGTAAGGGCAAACTATGGATACAGTGGTGGTTTTTTAGCATCACAACCCCCGCAAAATGACTTGTTTCACTGTCATAACAAGAAACATCAGTACAATAAAAATTTTGAACATCTATAAGAGCTGCACGATTACATTATTTTATCCATTCAAGTTAGCCGGGCACTAAACCGAAAGCTAGCCTGCTTGGTCAGGGGAAGTCTCTAGTGCGCACGCTCTATGGGCTGCACAACATGGAAGATCAGGATAGTCAAGCTTTTTAATTAATTCATTAATAGGACTCCACCTCCAACACTGTGTCCAGATGTAATATAACGTCCTTGCTGCTAACTGTAGCTGCCATTAGCTAGTTAGCTCATCAAGCTGTGCAGCTAGCAGTCTGAGCTGGGAGTGGTGTCAATAGAAGGGGCTGGGGCTTGCTGATTAGCATGCTAGCGTCAGTAGATATCTCTGTAACACAATACACAGACATCTCTTATTACTTCATACTCTATTGAAAAATTAAGCAACAATTCTAGCATATTGCACTTTAAATAGAAAAACATACCCAACAGTAGCCTAAATAAAGTCATAATAATCATAGCAAGAACGAAAATCAATAATGAAAACAATGGTCTTTCTATAAACATAATACTATAGAAATAAAACACTGTGTGTATTTAACATGCATCTGTATCAGTACAATATAATATTATACCCCACTACAGCCATTCTGCCTCATGACTTTTTCTTTTGATATTATAAAATCACATAATATCATAATACCTAATATACATCAGGCTAGTAAAAAAGGGATGTTACCATTTTGTTACAGGTGCTGTCGGAGCAGTTTTACAAAGCGGAACTGTTTGTGTCGGTTCTATAAGCGCACCGGATTAGTTTCTCAGTGCACCGCTGAGCTCTGCGGTACTCTCAGAGGGTGAGAAACTAACTGCGCCAAAACACATCTTGTCACAGTGAATAGACCGTAAGTTTCTCATATTTTTGAAGTTGAGTAAATAAATACTCGTCACACTTTGCCTCCGCACTGACAATAGAAACTATAACATGTTCGGTCCAGCTACTAAAATGTTTGACATTTCACCTGTGCGGGCAGAGCAGTAGGCTAACTAGCTTACAATGCCGGACATATAGATCTACTAAAACAATAAAACTGTCGCAGCAGTGTTGTGCATGAGCCTGTCAAACTTTTAAATCGGCCACAGAATCGGCACTAGCTGCGGTGTGTGCTAATCTTTTCTTGGCAGGCTCAGGCTAACTCCTGCAACACTGGTGGACTTTGTTTCAACTGGTTGGCTCACCAGCAAAGGCTCAAAGTAGGCCAGTGTGTTAAACAGGAAAACCTGCGCTTAAAGGTTTAGAATTACAGAATAAGGGCAGCTGGTGGCATTGTCCAGTATGGTGACTGCCATTCCCATGCAGATGTGTAGTATCCATTAGATATTTTGTAGGAAAAAAAGGTTTCCTTCTTTAAAATGCCACATAATGACATTAGCCTTCAACGTTAAGCATTGTTAGTAAACAGCACTGATAAAACCTATGAACGTAGGTTGAGTAAACACATGCACCTTTACTGAACATTTGCTAAGGTGTAATATTTGATATCATCTACCTTTTTACCACCTAAACACAGCCTTCACCTGTCCAATAAAATTACCTATTCTACTTTTGTCTGCAAAACATGTTTTGTACATCCACCCATCGTTTAGAAACAAAATTGTGAAAAAGTAATTACATATCATTGCGCTTAACATGCACTCATATAACACTGTTTTTGTAATGCAGGGAAATGTAACTCTGCTCCCAAAAGTGCAAACGGTCATGCTTTACACTACCATGGGGGTGGTTGATTGTTTCTGCCGTTAAAACTGACTTAGCTGGCTCTACCACACACAAGGTTATGGAAAGGATTCATACTTTGATACTTTTTCCATACAATGTGTGTAATTGACACAATATCCGCATTTAACAGTAACAAAAGTACTGAAACTATTTTAAAAACACCCACCTGCAATCAGATTGTTAGTTATAAAAAGAAAAAAAAAATCCTATTTTGTGTGCCTACTTTTTAAAAATTTCTGCTGTGGTATAGAAAGACGTATCAAATATTGTTTTTTATGCGAGTATTGTATCTAATTAAAAAATTCTGGTAAGGTTTAAAAGGCGTTAAAAACTTATTGTAGTGGAATCCTGGACCATTGGTTGTCACCTGTGGGTCAAGACCCCCAAGAGGGTCGTAAGTTAATTTCCAGAGGCCACCAGATGGTTTTGGAGATGTTTCACACTGCATTGCCTGTGTTGTATATATTTATGGTGTTTGTGAGAGTCAAAGTGTGTACAGGAGTTCGAATTGGACACAAACTAAAAAAGTCTTCTTTTTTCATTATTGCACCTGGAACTGTATAAAACAAAATGTGTTTGTCTGTAAAGTTGTTGAACAGGGAGATGGCGCTGCGTGCTTGTGGCTTCATAATTTTTCGTCGTCTAGCCAGCTGTGTCCCTCCACCAGACAACATCGAGTACCTTCTCTTGCAGACGTCTTATGGGGAACACCACTGGACCCCACCCAAAGGTGTTTTACACGTTCAAAAACAGTACTTTTATGATGTAGCTGATGATAGATACTGACGGGCTAAATACAACTCTAACTTGTTCACCATCAGGTCATGTGGATCCAGGTGAGGACGACCTCACCACAGCTCTGAGAGAGACCCGGGAGGAGGCAGGGCTGGGGGCGGAGCACCTTCGGGTGATTGATGGCTTTGTGCAGGAGCTTCGCTACGAGGTGCGAGGCCGACCCAAAGAGGTGCTGTACTGGTTGGCCGAGCTGAGAGACCCGGGGACGGCAGTGACTTTGTCTGATGAGCACCAGGACTACCGCTGGGCCCGGCTGGAGGAAGCCTGCGCTCTGGCTCAGTACAAAGACCTGCAGGACACACTGAGAGCAGCACACAAACACTTGGAGGCTCAGCAGGAGAGACAGTGATGAAGGAACAATTTAAAAAAAGGGAGACTGTGAACTGGCATGTGGGACCCTCGGACTTACGTTTAGTGGAGAACACACTGTGACAGTATGTCTGCAGTTAATGTCTCTACTGTACTGTATAATGTGAGGCTGAGTAGAGTCCCTTCTTTCAAAAAAGGATGAGCAGGGATGACTGTATGTGTCTTTGAATTTTCTAAATCATATGTAATTACATTAAATGGTAATTATTGTTTTAATTGTTACTTGAAGGAGAGAAAAAAAAAAGACAAATACCCTCTCATCACTGGAACAGTATAAACCTGAACAGGGGGATGTTTTATGTTTTAATACTGTCTGTAGTTAATAAATAAAACAGGTTTGTGTACGTGCTTATTTTCTTAAATCTTATTTTAAAATAATAAAAAGAAATACAGAAGGGTGGCAACTATCTTAGAAAAAAGATAAGAAAGAAATAGACTGTAGACGGTTGATGCTCCCACAGGGTGGAGACAAAAACAAGAAATCTTTACAATACATCAGGTGCACATTTGTTACTGTGGACTATAAATACTAACTGCAGGGTGTAGAAGTAACAGCTCTCAGCATCCAAATAAAAGTGAAATGCGCCTATAACTTTTGGAAAATTAGTCCAGTAATTAAAAGCCAGTAATGGTTATCATTTTATTATGTTAGAAACTATGGTCATAAAATGCGAGAGGAACTAGTATGATGCACTGACTCTGAGTCACTGTGGGTATTATCATAAATTACAAACAATGAATAGCAGGTCAACAATACTTTTCCTGGATGATATACTGAACTATATGTACCATATAGCCCTTTGTATACTAAAGAAGCCAACACCAAACAGGCAGAATTGCTGTGTCATAAATTAGATTGACATCACCGGGTCTTATTTACTGTTTGTGGTGTCTGTCCTTGATTGATTATGGTTTTATGCACAGTCAGCATAAACACTTTTAATAATCAGGACAAAATCTTAAAACTCAACGACTTTAGGCCTCACCCTGGTCACTGGTACTGTCACATTGTACTATATACAGGAACATGTCCTGCTCGCAACATCATCCTGCAGGATTACATTAATAGCCTCCACTTCAGCGATAGAATAATGGTAATTTAAGAAATAATGTGTTCTTGTAACTAATAAAGGAGAGAGGACTTCAATTAACTGCCATTTGTCTTCTGGGTATTTTAAGGACAGGAAATGGCAGTAAGCACAGAAAAAGTATGTGAAAGTGGCCAAAGTAACTTATGTCTTCCACATGAATACACTGTATACTTTACAGTATACGTTAAGGGACAGTGTGCAGTGAGCAAAAGCAGAAAATCTGCTTTACAACCCATTGGGGAATCATTGAAGCAGTAATTAATATCATGCCTGGTAGAGCATAAAATCTCCTCTTCCATTGATAGCAGACAACTAATTGTTCTGAACTGAAATTACACAACAACATCATATTTTCACAATGTCAATAGGTTTATATAGCGACTATTTCTTTGGTAGAGAGTGCTTAAAATTAAAGCTGCTAACATAAGGTCTATGGATTATCCAGAGCGACAGGGACATTATTTTTGGGAACACATTTTTAAAATGTCATTTTTTTTTCCAATGCTGTGTGCACAAAAATCTAATATCCAATTTTAAAAAATAGGGTGTGTTTACAAAATGTATGAAGCCTTTTTTGGCTCCAGAGGAAGCTGCATGTGATCTGATAAATGACCTCCAAAGATGTCATTCAGTGGCTAAGTGGCAATGTGGGTCATGTATTATAACACGTCCATCTTCCTTTTCGAAACCTGGTGCCTACATTACCCACAATGCAACTCAGCCACTGAGTGAAATCACTTATTACATATGCATTAGTACCCCTTCAAGACCTGTAATCACACTTTACTGATTAAAATTGGTGGCGTTACCCTTTAAATCAACTGTATTTGAATGGCGGCAGAAATCTCAGAAATAGATATCTAAACAGTCTCAGTTTAACACTGATGCTGCTGTATGACCTACATAAGAAAACAAGATCATCACTGAGAGAATTGTCTATTTCTATATGGTTATTATAATTACACTTAATGCCCCGTCTGGATGAGTCATAAAATTAAAAACTATTCTTAATGGCTGAGTGCTGAGGATGAATTGAGCAGTCCCGAAACAAACCGCTCTTTAGTCTGGTGGTACAGTACAGCACTAAAACAAACTTGATTTTGTTTCACCATCATCATACTACAGTTATTGACCTCATCGCTATGCTTCCTGCAAACAGCTGCTATTAGAGACCAAAGAATTGGCCTGCCGTCAAATTTGTACTCAAAAACAACAAGGGGGCAGCATATCACTAAAGTTACCACTAACTGCTGCTAGAGAGCTCAGTTAGCTGTGCATGAAGTGGTCTGGACTCAGAGCACCAGCGGAGTGTTAGTGTTTACACCACTAGCACAGGAGCTTAGGACTCGGAAGAGCTAGGGCTAACTGGTTAGCATGCTAACTTCAGTAGATGTCTCTGCAACACAATGCACACGCATCATAACCTCAAAACTGTTATTTGTCAACATTCTGTCAATAATTTGCATTAGTACTTTTTTAAATATTGCACCTTTTAAGATAAGTTGTCACTTTCAAAACAAATGCACACGCTAACCAGATTGAAATCCTTGTAGCTTCTTTAATGTTCAAACTGACAGAAACTGTAAATAAACTCATTCTGGGTTTGATGCCGGCAACAAGTAAGGAGAATTTGCATTGCAACCGTTTTTGGAATCAAGGTCGTATACTTTATTATATAAAACTATGGGGTAGGTTTTCATGTGATTTGACTGAGCCAACAATTTAAGCTAACAAATCTAAAATAATCTACTATTATTCCATGTAGCATGTAGTAGTGACTGGGGGGCAACGGCAAAATGAGGTGAAAACCTTTCAGCAGGCTTCAATGACATACTGTTTTATTTTGAATGATTTTCCAACTTAACCACAATAACTGTATGCCTCCATTTGCATATCACTCCTAAACTTTACTCCAAAAATCCAGCTTGCTGTGTTGCCTGTTTTCCATGTCAATGCGGGCTTAGCAACAAATATCAAAGCTATACTGCAAACAAACCCAACAATGTAACTTTTTTTCAGTTTTCTTTTACAATAGAAACTTTATGAGTGACATTTGCATCCTCACAAACACACAAAATGATGAGGGGAAAAAATAAGATAAAACCAAAGAAGAAAACCAACGAGGACAGCATTAACATCAATAGGTGTGAACACATTGTGGTGGCGTCGTGGAGACACACGCGAGTCGGTCCATTAAGTGTGTGTGACCACACTTCAGAAAATACACATTTGTGCACACACACATGCTCGCACACACACATGCGCACACACAGATTAAATGAACTAAATGATTTCATTCAGTCTTTCTTGTATGTCATAGCGTGTACGGAGCAACGCCTCAACAGCTCAGACTGCAGACCTTTTCAGTGAGTCATTTCTTAGGTTGAGTTGGGGAATTATCGTCATCCCTCAGAGATTAGAACTGTTGCTCTCTCTTCCCCCAAAAAGGCCTGCTTAGCTTTTTCTCCACTTGCCCTCATTATAAAAAACAAGGCATATATTTCAGTAAAGAGAAGGAGGGCTTGAAGATCAAGCGGCTCTAAACTGATCATTGGATTTCTATCATAAGGGCTAAACTATGCCGAGACTTTACGCTAACGATTTCAACAAATTTGGAGGCAAAAACTGTTTGATATTTTGGGAAACACGCTTATTTGCATTCTTGCCAAGACTTAGATGACAAGATTGATCCCACTTTAATGTGTGTCTGTTAAGTATGAAGCTAATGCCAGCAGTTAGTCAGCCTATCTTAGCACAAAGACTGGAGAGAAAAGAAAAAAAGTGTCCAGCTTCCTGCTAAAACCACTACCTCTCCTTCTACGTTTCATTTTAAATTAATGGATTAAACAAACAAACATTTCAATTCATGATCTTTAAAGCCTTAAGATAAAGCCTGGCTAGTGGTTTGACCCTGTTCCAGCTAAGATTAGCTAACTAGCTGTTGTCTGTAGCTTCATATTAGAAGAATATGAGATAAGTTTTGGAAAATACACTTGTCTGCTTTCTGCCAAAGTTAGATGAGAAGATACCACACACATGCCTTTCCATTAACAGTGAAGCTACAGCCAGTGATTGCTTGGCTTAGCATACATGTAGCATAGCATAAAGACTTAAAAGGGGAAAAACAGCTAGCCTGGTTCTGGCCTATGGTACCAAAGTAAGTCTACCATCACCTCTAAAGCTCACATATTAAGGCTTTACAACTTGTTTGTTTAATCACCTGTATAAAAAGCATAAAGATGAACACTTTAAGATATTTTTTGAGGGGTAATGTCGTGGACTATTTCTTGGTTATACTGGAGACCCTATGAGGTTACTACTGCAGTTAGCATGCTAACCAGCAGGCTCCAGGCCACCCTGTCTACCACTCTTGCCTCCCAGTCTGGACTGCTAGCTTTCTGGATCGCTAGCTCCACGACTAACTGAGCTTGCTAGCTACTGGCAGCTACAGTTAGCAGCAGTTGTCGGTTATTCTGGTGATATGCTGCCCCCCATTTGTTTGGAGTGACCCTGCTTTGACTATGTATTGCATGGCTGGTTGGCGTTTCTTTTTTACCACTAGACAGAGCGCAGCTGGCTCTTCTCCTGTCTCCAGTCTTTTTGCAAAGCTTAGTTAACAGGCTATTGGCGGTAGATTGATATTTAACAGTTCGAGGTATCAATCTTCTCATCTTCTCAATCTAATTCTGCCAGAAAAAAGATTTTTGCCATATTTATATGTCAAACTATTCCTACTACACATGAGATGTGTGACTACGATTTCACTTCTTCTCTATATTGTAATGGGTGGATAAAAAAAAAATGGGGAAAACATCAAGAAAAGCTCAGAATCTCTGGCATCTATCCACTTCCTGTTGTGCCTTGATATCAAATCCATTAACGATCCGGTTCAGGAGTTGATTTCCCCTCAACTTTTTTCGACCAAATCCAATCTGTGAGCCTCCAAAGCACTGGGCCAGGAGGAAATGTTTCACTCCTTTGGCTTCACATTAAAATCCAAAAGGTATCTCTTACGAGTTCATTCAAACAGCGTTAAATCCACCAAATGCGTCCATTTCTCCGTAGTCTTTAAAATGAACGGTTGTTGGGCTGTACTTGGTTTCCTTGGCATAAAATCCATCCATTTGAATCAGAGGTTTGCGCCGTGCTCTGTTGTGCTGAAAAGGGCAACAGATTAATACCCACAGCCATAAAACACAGCTCACAATGTGCGGTTTACTTGACGTCATACAAGTTGCACACATTAGGCTGTTCAGTGTGTTCAAAAGTTTAATACTCAGAGGGTGTTTTGTTGTTTGAATCAGTCAGATCCTCAACCAGTCCAGGCCTCCCAGGCATCACTGGAACGCAGTGCAAACACACTGAACATTTTCTCAACTGGGCAAAGTCTGAAAGGTCATCTGGGAAAACTCACTTGTGTGACAGAAGTCTGCACTGGTTCCACAGAGACAGGAACAAGAAAACCCTGACATTGTAGTCAATAGATGAATGGTGAATGTAAATACACGCATGCACACACACACACACACGCGCGCACGCTCAGGGCTCCACCTCACTCATGTGCCTGTTCAGGTCATAAATAGGAGGTTGTGTTCTCTGTGTTTAAGCTCTTGATATAAACAGACGACACATACTATCAAGTTTGACAAAGGCGCATCAGAATGCACAGTGACAGCTATGCCCTGTTCTCAGAGCTGATTGGCATTAAATGTGGGCGTTCAGTGTTTACTCTGGCTTTCTTGTTGTTACATAGTTCGGAGTGAACTGACAGGTTGTAGAGTCAAACCCTGGATCAGCTGTCAGCAGCTGTCTGTCAGCCAGCAACACACACCCTGATCCCCACAACAATGTATTTTTTCCTAAGTAGAAAATATATATTTGAATATAGTTCAGCTGTTGGAGTCTTTGATAATCTTCTGAAAGTTGAAATCTAATCGATTCAGAATTCCTTCGTGACCCTTGTTTAATTTGTGAAGAACAAATACCTCTGTAATTTTAGTTCTAGCATCATTCACTCATGCATACAGTCAGCCATATTAAAGTAAAGCTCACATTAAGGGCATACTATGCAGGATTTATGGGTTTCTGTTTGCAACACACCACTCAAAGTTGCAGTGAGGGACACTGGAGAAAAACACCTGATTGTGGAGTCTCATTTCCAGGTCGTCAAATACTGACGCTGTGGTTAGAGAGCCACCAACCCTAAGCATTGGTATGTAATGAAGTGGGAATGAGACTCAACAATCAGGTGTCTTTCTCCAGAATCACTTGCCCCATCCACACTGCCATTTGAATGTGGGGATCCTGCGCCAGGGGTGAAATTTCACTCAGCCGCTGAAACGCCTCTGGAGGTAGTATCAGAGGTGAAGCTTTGGTGAACCGAACCAGTGTGAATGGATAAGCTGGCGGCACGGAGCGAGGGCGTGTTGGTCTGATGCTGTTCACAGTAAACAGATAATTCACTCAACTAAATAAAGAGAAATGTCCCACAAAGCAACATATGTAATTATATATTTTAGAGCGAAAAAACGTAACTTTGTCACTTTCCAGGATGTTTGGTGGGTCAGGATCTCAACCACAACACATTATAACAGCATCCATATGATTATAAACAGTCAGCAAGTTCATGTTTAGATTAACACCGGGGAGTCCTGCGATGAGCTGGCGACTCGTCCAGGTTGTACCCTGCCTTCGCCCAGAGAGACAACTGGGATTGGCTTCAGTAACCCCCGCGACCCCTTGAAAAAAGGGGGATAAAGCGGTTACATCCCCGGGACCCTCACGTAAAAAAGCGGTTGATAATGAGATGAGAGATGAGACACCGGGGAAACACCTTGAAAGAAACACGCAGACGTCGTCATCATGGCAATGATGTACACGCCTCTTTAGGAGGTGCAGCGCCAGCTTTCTGTGTGAATTACACAGCGGTTCATCTTTAAAGCGGAGATGCTTCGCTCTGTGTGAACAGCCGACGGCGGAGAATTGGTGAACCGCTGCTGCAGCGATAATGTGGCGTCTCTGTGTGAAAGGGCGACTGACACCCAGAAACATCACAAAATAATACAAAAAAAAGAAACTGCCACAAGGCACGGCCTCTGCAGATACAAACACACACATTGATCAGGGGGGATTATTTTATATGAATGTAGTAGACCTTTAATTGAAGGTGATATTAACATGATGTGTGTAGGTAGATCCAAATTTACATTTTCACAATAAATATGCGCTCTCTGCTCTGCCTGTTTATATCAGTTGTCTTGTCTAATTTTAAGAATGCTGCTCTTAAGAGCAATAGGTCAAGCAGCAAATCAATGTCAGTAGGAGCAGTATTTTTGTGTAGCAGGGGATACTGTTTTAATATTCAGAAGCATACAAAGTATAATTTCACAGGCACGTGTAGATCATTACCTCCGGCAAGGAGGTTATGATTTCACCAGTGTCAGTTTGTTGGTTTTTCAGCAGGTTTACGCAAAAAACACAGAAACTTAGACACCATCAACTTTTGGTGCAGTAAAGAGACAGATCCAGGAATGTCTCAGTTTTTGTTTTTTTCGAGGGTTGCTTTGAATGTGGTGTCATGTTGGGGTTTTTTTCTTGGAAAAGAGGTCGGCAACACTGGTGGCATGTTATTGGTTGTGATTGTGTTGTGAATGTATTCTTGTTGTAGGTTCATATTTTGGAGCAGAGGGGTTGTTCATTCCATCTCCTTTTCAGGCAAAATATGTGTATATTTTTAAAAGTTCATTACGCTGAATCAAATGCAATAAACAACAATTTGGTATCATGTTTCCCTGTCCTCACTCAGTCAGCTCTTACCTGGTCCCAGTCTATACTGCGGAAAAATGTGTGTGACTTGATATCTGTGAAGCCCGCCTGGACCTGGCAACCCAGCCGCTCCTTAGGATCCTGTTGAGACCAAGACAGACAGGTGGTCAGGAACAATGGTATTTCACAGCAATGTGAGATTATTCTCTCTATTTCAGCATTTTCTGGTAGAAAAAGCAGGCTTACTGTCAGGTTGATTCTACTTTATGTGGACAGTAATGAATTCCAGATGGGTCAAAAAGAGACTCTTTCTCTTAAATTTCACATGTGGACAGTTCGTAATAATGTTGCTCCCAGTTGTTTCATCATGCACCCTGTGTGTGTGTATGTGTGTATGTGTATAGATAGCTTCCTCTAACTGCTTAACTTGGACTGTGTTCTGTTTATCAGAACAGTTCTAGTGACAGAGGCAAACCATGTGAAAAGCCGAAAGGCTGCATGAACAGAGGCACCCTCATGCATCAGAGCAACACTAGGACGTCACACACATGAAACCAGTGGTTTCATGTGTGTGACGTCAGTGCAGAAACAAACACCAAAAACTAAATCTAAATACTGCACGACTGTGTAAATTATACACACCGACATTTAGAAAAGATCACTATATTTCTTAAATTGAAGGGCCACACCAGTGTTTTTACAGGTTGTATTTAATTGACTACAAATCGCTTCTGCTGCTGACCTCTAAAGCTGGTTTGATGTCGAACAAGAAGAAATATCATTACATCATCCATCTTTGCACACTACATGTGAGCCTTTCTTAACCTCAGGTGTGCATAACCTACAGGTTCTGCCGCTAACTCAAATACAAAAATATGAAATGATTGGATATCTTCTTCATATCAGCCATGAGAAGCAGGCTTATCAGTATTGGCTGAAAAAAAGCATGCAGTGTATCCCATTAATTCAGCTAAGGTACAAAAACTGACTTTAAACTTTAAACTAGCCTGAGTGAAGGTTAACTCTGGTGTGCATGCTGTGTTTATTTTTTTGCCAACAAATCCTTCTAAAACACCAAAACCAACAATGGTTTGACAAAAAAATACTAAAATGGAATTACTTCTGCTTTCGATTTTCAGGAACATATATTGAATTTAAGCACACATTTTATGAAAGTGGTCCTTTAGGTTGTCACACTGTAGATTCAAACTCAAAGTCCTTCTAGCTTACTATGATTATGAAAAGTTTCACTTTATTGTAAGGCATACACTCAGGCAGATGGAGCCAAATAAAGAGGCCCTCCCTGGCTGTCCGTAACAAAACCAAAGTTCTTGGCCATGGTCCCACACACGGTAATTTGACTGAGCAGCAGCGTACACGGATCAAGAGAGGGAGGGTTGCTGGGGAGTGCATGGCTCTCACCTTGTTTAGAAAGCCCTTGAGCACGCTGGCAGCTTTCACTGACAGAGACCTTGGGATGCGAATAGGCTTCTCAAGAATAACTGTTGGCAAAAAGAGAAGAGAGAGGCAGAGAGAAAAGAAAAGGACAATCGTGAGTAGGGAGGAGGATGATTCACAGTCCAACCTGCCTGTGGGTGACCATGTCTGCTGCGTGGGAGTCAGAGGAGGGGAGGAGATACAGAGGACACTATTCTGTTCTTTTCTCTCACTTTTGATGCTCTACGCACAGCCTTGAGACTCCCACAGCTCAACAATGTCACACTAATGAGAATAAAAACATTCTGAGATATAGTTTATCCCTCAAAACCCAAATCCAAGGATGTAGCGCTACTTCACAGATTAGTGCTTCATGCTGAGGTGACCAGAGCTGTTTCCCTTTCAATCATGGCTCAAGGTAATGTGACCAATATGTGCTCGCACGCAGACGTGGTTACTCCAATCCAAACCTAATGTTGTAGAATAAACCAAGTGGCCGCAGTGCCAAAACAACACCAGAACCAACATGCAGATGTCAAATGTAGATAAGATGAAGCCTGCCCTCTCTAAATACTGCTCATCTCTGGGCAATGATTGCAGCCATAGGCATGTTATTTGTGAAAAGGTCAGTTATTTGTAATTTTATAACACACGGTGCACAACAAAATGACACACACACAGAACAAGAACATTTACACAGTTTGGGATAGAATAGGATAATATATCAAATGAAATCAAACATATACAGTTGTTATATATGTATGTATCAGTACAGCTGATAACTTAAAGTCTTGGGGAGGACAGGAGACTAGTTATTTTACACTACAAGGCGAATTATCGTATCCTCTCAAAATACAATGGGAAAACTAAAATGGCACTCAGTAGAGCGTATACCTCCACCAAGGCCCCAAAGTCCCTTTTAATTCAATCAAGCCTTACTCTCCCTACATCCAAGTTTTGTGGACATCCGTTTAGTAGTTTTTGTGTAAACCTGCTGACAAATGAATGAACCAACGAACAGACACGGGCGGAAACATGATCTCCTTGGTGGAAGCAACGACATCCAAGACAGAGAAGCATGGTCATGTGGCACACACTCCTCTGTGTGCTTTTCAACATTACAACTGAATAAACATTGGATATTGGTACAAAATGGTCAGATGAGAAGGCAGTCCAATTCCGTGCATTGACATGGCTCATCACAGATAAAGCAGTATCAACCTGTGAGGTCTTTTCTTCTCAAGCTACTGTTGCCAAGCTCAAGAAGGATCTTTAACACTCATGGGTCATTTTAAAACGTTTTCCATTAGAGCATCTCAAACCAGTTTTCACATGTTAAATTGTATAGGTTTTAATGTGAATACCAATAAAAGGCTGGTTCCCTCACTGAATCAAATGTGTGCCAGCTGTCTGTCTGTCTGTCTGTCTGTCTGTCTGTCTAAAACTCTGATCTTGGTATGAAACCCAAAGTCGGGCCTGGCACAGGTTCTTGCTAGGTGGCATATGGCTGTGTGGCTCCCATAGTGAAAGGGTTGATTTCCATTGGCAGGCATTCATCCAGGAACCCACTGCTCTACCGGTAAGCCCGCCAGGAGGATGGTACTGGTGGCAGATGCTAGCTGTGGTGCCACGCTATGCTCCTGACAGTCACAGCAGAGACATAATGCGTCACACGAGGCTACTGTAGTATGGAGGAATTTCTATCTTGGAGGACTGTGTGGGTGGCTGTGTGAGAGAGGGAGGGAGAAGGTGGGATTGGGGCGTGCTATGTAAGGGTACCATATGGCTCGAGGAAACACAAATGCAAATAGAAGGACAGATATTATAGAGGTTCCTCTACCCTGAGGGTGCGATCACACCCACAGTTTGTTTTCTTTGGTCCAAAAAAGTTGACTTTGATGCAATTTTACATTTATGCTGTGTAGGTTGGCACTGTAATATTATTTACGACTACTTTCATTATTGGGATGAGTTCTGGTATTTTAAGTCATCCCACTTATTTCAATATTTGAGTTTAGAGATTTTAAATTACCAATTAACATACCAAGACATGTCTTGAATGCCTTGCGGGCAATGTACAGCAGCCCATTGCAAAGCAACAGGCCAATGCTACAGTCTTCTCCATCTACATGTACCATCAAAATTGTAGTTTTCCAAAGATACACATGGATATCTCTGCAGGTCTGCACAGAGAAGGTGTTATAGGTAACTGTTGGTCACAGAAACATGCAGATGAGCGGACTAGCATGCCTCACAAATTTCAACAATCCATTGCTTGTATCCAGCCAGAGGAAGTACAGTACGCTCCAGCCTTAAGGTAATGTCCATGGGTGCCATTTAGTAATTTGTGTGGTTCTCTCACTTACACCCTGCTTTGTGTAGATTTGAAGAGATTTTATTTTATATGTTCTCTTTCCCAACTTGCAGTTTTGGTTAGTGGCCCTCTAAACATCTAACTATATCACTGTAGCATCACTTTTGCACATGCAGGGCTTCATAGTCAAATTGGCAATATTAAATATGTAATGTCCACTATCAAAGTCAGGCATGCTGACATACATTTCACAGACTATGAGTTTCAGACTGTAAAGGGTTTAGGCAGATAAATTACTTGATGAGGTTTTGGGTCTTCTGTTATTGATTCTGGAGAAATGTAATCTCATTTTTGTTGTACTACTTTGTTGGTACAGCAAAATGACAATAAAGCTTTGATTGATTGATTGATTGATAAATTGATTGATTGACTGATTGATCAATACTTTTTGACTGCCATGACGACGGCGCGCTGAGATACAGCAGCTAACGTGAGTTGTTCAAAAACTTTCTTTTTAGTAAACTCTGTGTACACAAACAATGTTCTCAATGCTCGTGTTCATGTGTAGAGACCCTGGTGATGCTACGAGCAAAGTTTCATGTTGTGTCGAGCCTTCTTAGTGTTTTAAAAATAGAGATTTTTGATGCTAGCTAAGTGCCTGTGCACTCCCATTCAAAATTAGCTTGGCCAAAAACGAAACTACGGTAAATCTTAAAAGTGCGTCTTTCGCCGTAATTATGCTTTTACATGAAAGTTTGACTCATATACTTTCACAAATAAAGCCTAGGTTGCTTTTTGGCGAGAGTTTCGCTTTAAGGCCAAAAACAGGACCGCAATTTGATTTCCCAAATTCTCTTGAATTGCTGGTTGATGACACATTGTTCTGCTTCAAAAGTTGAACAACTCATTTGCCTGGATGACTCTTCGTTTATGGTATTGTTTGGATAGCAGAGGCAGGTAGGGAGATGGGGGAGAGAGGGAGGTGTATGACATGCAATAAAGGTCACTGGCTGGAGTCAAACAAGCAATGTTGCAGCAGCCAAACAGCATGCCCTGTAACCACCGGGGTCCCAAGGTGCTCTGACCCCTCCTTTTTTGGCTTTGTTTTGAGTTGTTTAACGTGACTTTGCAGTGGTCTCACTGAAATGAATAAGAGGTCTGCGCCTTTTCACCCAGAACTATAATCTTGACATGGGAAATCAACATCATCTCTTTGCAGGGATTTTAACTTAGTGCTTCATTTGAATGTTCTTATGTTTGTATCGGGGGATAGCTGATAATAATGTTTACATTTAGAAGATATTGAAGCATACAATTAGATTACATTTCTCTGGCTACAGTAAGTGGTCATGAGAGCAGCATACAGAGAAAAGGAACTGAAGCTTCAACAGCCCCAAAGATGGTCTTGATGGTGGTGACAGGTGATGTCACATACTACATCCAGTCTTCACTACAGTCAATGCTTGACAAAAAGGGTTGCAGCAAATGAAAAGATGTACAAATGTAAGCATTAGTCCTGACACTGTTCTTTTCCCTTAGCTCATTTTGTTATGTGAGGCTTTCAACCATCATCACTGCTGACCATCACATTTCTACACTGAACTCCTTATACCATTAAAATAAGACATTTTAAACAATGTTCCAGCAGCAGAAAACATGCTCATAAAAGGGTACGATTGGGAGATATTTCCTAACATTAACAGTTACTTCGTAGCTTGACTGATGGAAGGCAGAGACATGTTTTCAGGTGCCTCAGTGTGGTGATTTGGCATCACATCAGTTCAAATTAAAATGCTAGTACCTGCCAAATGAAGCAGACGAATGCAGAAAGGCTGAACTATTCTACACATGGACCCTAATCTGTAATAGAAGCCATAATGCACTGCCAGATTTTCCACAGTTCCTGAAGGGAGGGGGAGCATGGATTACAGCATGTGCATGTAGCAGTTCATCGTTACATGAATTTTCAAATAATTTACCTATTTCTGGCTCACACACATATTGTATGGCATAATGTCAACTTTTGGGTGGTAGCATCCATGTTCAATGTATTACAATCTTTTTAAAGACATAAAAAAAACAATTTGGTTTTGCTGACCACCACAACATTTTCATATTAGTCCATTGGGGTTAAAAAAGTTCAATCAGCCCAAGAGTCTGATGAAGACCACTCTGTCAACTGAATTTAAAACACACAAATCACTGAATTGGATTTATAAAGGTGGCAATAATCATGATCAGGAAATAACAGAATAAACAGTATGAATTCATGCTCTCCAACTGTTATTTCCCTTGGCCTTATCAGGCTTTGAAACTATTGTATATCCCTTACTAATGTAAATATGAGTAGTGTTAATATGAAATAAGTTTATTCAAATGCCAAGAGATGTGACAGAATGAAACAAAACATGAGCACAGTGAGAGGCTACAGCAAACTACAACTAACATTAGAGAGATGTAAAATTAGCCCTGTTTTTGAGATTCCTCCATTTTAATGAGGCACACCATAAAAGCCTGGATTTACTCAGGAATAAATCCTTTACAGCCCACAGCTGATTGTTATTCCAATAGAATCTGTTTTTCCCGCTCCCAGAATATCATTAATGCGTCATGTAGGGTTATATTAACATGTTTTTGTTTAAATGGCAACTAAAACAGCCTGCCATATGCTCACACTACTCACACTTGAGTTCCTGCTGTTCTTCTATACTTCCTATATCTTAAAGCTACTATGCAAGGCTACCAGTTCACATATATTAACCACTTTGTATTGCCAATGCGTGAATGGGTTGTAATGTATCTTGCCGGTCTGTAACAGTCATTAGAGTGATTTTTAAATAAAGTACATCATATAAAAATCCTGATGCGTGCTCCCGAGGACCTCCCTTTCACTCCCCCCAGCACCAAGTGTGTGCAAGATGAGCTAACATTAGCTTAGAACGTGAGAAATGGACCAGCCAGCACCATCACAACAGAGTCAAAGTCCAGAATCAAAGACAAAAATACTACAAGGCATATGATTATATTATAATAATATATTATCTTGTGTTAGCAGGCTTGCTAAAGCAAAGTGCTAGAACTAATGCAGTAAAAAGGCTTATCTGTATGGTAAATTCATTCAGACCAACAGTTTTGTATTTTGGAGATTAATGGTCAAATTTTTATATAACTTGATAAGGATATTCATGGTCCCAGAAATTAAAGAGGTAATAGAAGGGTTCCATTTCGACTGGGCAGATGGCAACACAATTTTAAAAAGCCCAGAAAATGAATTCTTTCGACGTTGACATTTGTTTCAGACCCGGCCATTACTTGAGAACTGAATATTTTGGCATAACCTTAACCTTGCAGAAAAACTACAAACAAAAAACCTTGTTGGTATACCTCAAGTGCAAATGTCACAACTGTCAAATATCTAGCAAAGGGTTCCAAACTAACAACTGGTCTTTCCTCGTTCAAACCCCTGCTCCTCGGACACTGGTGCCATGAAAACCCCTTTTGCAGTAAATAAAATTGCAGTACATTGCAAGTTTAAACACAGACCTTGAAAGAGGTATTCCTCTGTGTTCATGTCAGGATTGTCGGTGATAATGTCAAATGGGGACCTCCCAGCCATCATCTCAAACATCAGCACACCCAAAGCCCACCAGTCCACACTGAAGCCTGGAAGAGCACAAAACAATAAGACAAGCTATTCATTTAGATATACTGTATATGTGGCATGAAAAGACATGCTATTAGCAGGACTGTTTCCAGATTCCTTACATCCTGTCAGTATAAATCACTTAGACTTAGACCTATTTGGACATATTGAAAAATCTTGTGGTGAGGTGTGTGATTTTAGTCTATCCTCTAGTTTTCAGCCTTTTCCTTAAAATGTCAAGTATCGTCATTATCTATCTAAGATATGTCAGCTTTTGGATATAAACTTATTCCAGGCTGTCTCCTGTGCTCACCATAGTCCTCTCCTCGAAGGATCTCAGGTGCAATGTAGTTGGGTGTTCCACAGAATGTACTAGTGGTGTCACCTGGTCTGATACCCTCCTGAGGGAAGAACAAGATGAAGAAGATTAAAAGGGGAAGATGAAGAAGATGAAGCAGACGAGGGAGAAGGGGAAGGGGGAGGAGAAAGACGACAGAGTAAAAAGAAGAAGCAGTAGAATGAAGAGCAACGAGAAGAAGAAGATCAAGATGGTGAAAGGAAAGAGAAAGTGCAAAAGCGACACCAGCGAAGGTATAAGAGGCAGTGTGGAAGACATGATATCTGTGAGAACATGAAATTTAGAAGAAAATAAAAGAAAAAAGACAGAACTTCCTGTCAATACAGATCTACTGCAATATTGAGTAATGCCTATGCCAGCAGTCCATGCAGTCTACTGCAAAAGTGTCTTACTTTGCACATGCCATAGTCTGTGAGCTTGATGTGTCCTTCATGGTCCAAGAGAACATTGTCCAGCTTCAGATCGCGGTAGATGATGCCCTTTTCATGCAGGAAGTTTAGAGCAATGCAGATTTCAGCTGCATAAAATCTGTGAGGAAGAAATACGGTGAATGATGCGTCTGAAGATTTCCACTCATACAAAAGCAATCTAAACCTTTAGGCTCCTGATAGTTGTGTTCGTCTCATGTGTACATTATCCAGTCATAACAATAGGTTCAACAATGTATGAATTGAGTGATACAATCTCACTGAAAAGGAACGATAATATAACAGTACAGAATTGAAGACTATCGTCATCACCACTGTAAATGGTGATTGAACTATGACTGTGAGAAGAAGGAACAAGGCTTCATACTTAAATTCTATCTATTCTATCTATAGCAGTCCCGACTGGTTACAATAAAACCATTGCAGCATTCATTGTATGTAACAGGGACGTATGACCGAATGTCAAATAGCCATTACTGTAACAGATAGAGAGGGCCAGCAATGTCACATGTCAAATCAAATGAATGAAACCTATTCACCAAAGACCCGAAGACTCAGAGGAAATTCTGCAGAACAAATTATAAAAAAAAGGGGAAAAGAAAACATTCTTCTAGGAATAGTTGGTGAAAAGATTGTGTGAGGCATAACAGAGAACATGGTTCCTGAGTACCTTCATGCCCCGATAGGATGAACTCTTTCCACTCTGATCTCTATGAGTGTTGCTCTTGTGCCACCCTCAAGACAAAATGTCAGGATATCTTCTGATCTGATAAGACACATCACCAATGATCTTCTGAGAACACACATGCTGGGAAAGTAATAACCCCACTTGTTTTCTATTTACGCTACTACCATACTTATGTCAAAGGCCCAATCTAAACTGACCCATGAGGCCCTCAGCCCGGAACCCTCATGGATTTAACTGATGTTACCTGGTTAGTGTTTGAGTGAGTAGAGGCTGCAAGAACCTGAAACGAGTAGTTTAATTTCACCTTGTGCCTCGGAAGTTTTATATTTTACGTTTCAAAAATCAGTTCCAGGAGAAAATGTTAGTTCTAAGATAGTGATTTAGAAAATGTTTGTTTTACCAATAAATGTTATGAATAAATGTTGCATATTGAATAATGAAATTAACATTATTCAACATATTCAAGAACACAATTATCTGGTTTATCATTGTCTGTTTTTTTAATTTATTTTCGGCTTCACCTAGAAATCCAAGGTTAGCCATGTTTGAAGCCACAACAATATGAGCGGTGGGTAATTCACTCAGTAAAGTCAGTAGAAATGCAGACTTACAGAAAGTGGCCATAAAAGACTCAAAGTGTCAGCCCTCATGCATTTGCCGATTTGACAGCGGGACAGTCTTCGAGGACATGCCAGCGAGGAGCTTCAAACAACTTGAGTCCTTGAGTGTGGAAACTGAGATTGGGCCAAACTTTGCATGGTGAGCCCACTGCTGAAGAGACGTTACGTACAATGTCGAGTGGGCGATTATGTGGCTGAAGGCTTGTTAGTGATGGAAACCCTGGACATGCACATGCAGCACATTTAGTTATTTCTAACTGATCACTGAGTTTTGAGGTATGAAGAACTTTAGGTTACTAAGATTACTGTGTTATACTTATTATGGAGAGTATACACATTTTAACATCAAATATTATTCTTAAAACACTACAGTTTTAACCATGATTCGATGTACTTGGTGTGCGTCTTTGGTGAGTCAGTAGCATGTGTAGGTTGTGTGCATTCTGTGTCTAGGAGATAAGCCTTCATTAACACTGACAAGCTTCTCTGTCTGCCTGCTGTAAACCCATGATTGTCAAACAGCGAGGGAACGACTGTACTGGAGAGATGTTTGACAGAGAAATCACAAATCCCACATCGCTCCCCCACGTTTTCACTGTGACAGCCTCCATTGTACACCGTTGTTTCATAGCTGGCATCAGACTGATAGAAGACGTGTCCTATCAGCAGCACCATCCATCGCCCACCGGCCCGCCTCCCCCACAGCGCGGGGGAATGCAGCAGGGCTCTATCTAAGAGCGCTGCTCATGAATATGTACAATCATTATAAGTGATTAACATGCTGCTTTGCATATGTACAGCCACTGTCTCTAGAATACAGATTGCAGGGGCCGATAGGGGCCCAACGGTGCCTCTCTAAATTACCCAGCCTTTGATCCAGCATTTATCAGAGCCGCAGTTGGAGTGCCCCGCTAGTAGACAGGCACAATGAATTATGGGCGCTCATTATATTTCTCAGAGGTTGGAAAAAAAGAGTGTTAAGTTGGGTTTTGGCAGTGTTTCTACGCCGTTGAAGAGCTGCTAAAGCACTCCATTAAGCACATGTTTGTAAGGAGTACTTATACCAAGTATATTGTTGAGGAAGATTTTAAGCATCTTCAACTAAGCACACACACTCTCAGCTGTCCTACACCACAAAACGCAGGATGCTTTTATGAAACTGAGCTGTTTTTTTCCCGACCAAAAGACAAAAACTACTCACACCCTGTACTTCACATAACACCATCATGTGAAATACAACAAAACCCATCTGGAGGAGGTTCAGTCAGTCCAACCCAAAATAGTTTCCAATTGAATGGTTGTGTTTCCTGTGTAACTGACAGGGCCCACCAAAATCCAATCATAAATTCACCCACTTCTACTTCCTCCTCTGATCATGCTGCCTATTCCTGCAGGACTCACTACAGTACAGTACAGACTGTGCATTTGAGAAAGGTCAAAGCTAAAGTCATTCAGCTTCACATACAGTATGTTAAAAAGTAGTACACATACAAGAAACACACTTAGAGACTACATTTGCATGTTTAAATTCTGGACTGGTACAATTTTATTATCCTGTATGTAAACAGATGCTTCAACATCTGGATGTTACCTTGCATGTTCTTCAGGGAGCTTCCTTTGTCGCTGCATATGGAACATCAAGTCCCCGCCGTTTACATATTCAATCACCAGAAATAACCTGGAGGTGGAAGAATGTTTGGACAACATTGTTTTCAAAAATGTGAAAATAAAAGAATAACAATTTGCTAGATTAAAAAAAGACCAGCCAGAGAGGTCATACTCTCTGTACCTTTAAACACATTTCTCCCAACATAAATGTTATCTGTTGACTCTCAGACAAACAGTTCACCCAAAAAAGGTGAAAAAAAGACTATGAAACTCTTTTTTCCATTATGTACCAATATGAGAAGCTCGTTTGTTGGAGATTATGTTACAAAAAATAATTTCAACATTTAAAACAATATAGTTTGTTGTTTCAGTGCACTGATGTAATATTTGGCAATGAAAATGTTTGACTGGAAAATGTCCTGCCTCACAAATGATTGATAACCACATTTGAGGGATCGTTGCAAAACATTTATTTATTCCAGCTGATATATTGATATCATAATCTTATTTCTCCTTGAATATTGGTGGTGTCAAGTCCAGAAATTTGAGTATCAGCCAGGCTACATTGAAAAGTTCTGTCAGGCACTTTGATTGAAATGCTGCTGTAAGTGAAATGTCTTGGCTTTAAAAACTGTACAGTATGAGCTCTCATAATGTGTCAGCCTTATCATGCTCTTACCGACTTTCTGTCTGGAAGCAGGAGTGGAGACCTACTAAGAATGGATTGGTGGATGCCTGCTCAAACACATGCTTCTCTGTCTGCACCCAGTCAATATCCTGCAGAGAGGAGGAGAGACAGAAGACACAGAGAAGACATGAACAAAAGATAAAGTACTAACAATCAATTAGTCTGATCGCTAGAATTTCAACAGACAAATGGAGACACACTAGGCTCCGGATCAAACATGTAGTCAGTCTTTAGAACAATCATGACAGTATTCTGGACTGTCTTGTTCCTTGGACTGCTCTAGTTAGGGTGGACCTTGAATTACGTGCCAAGATAACCGGGCAGCAAGAACACTTACTTGTCTACTTCCAGGGCCTGGACACAGTTTAGAATATGTCATGTTCAAACACTCGCTTGCTTGATTTTTGGTGTGAGGGTGGAATTGAAATGTTTAAGTTGATATACAACATAAAATCAAATATAGCAACACCAAAAACCCAGGAGGCAACAGTGATGTGGTGATGGCTTTAAACATGGTCAATAAATAAATAACTAATCAAGTAAGACACTTAGAAAAAATGTTTTTTTCTTATGTAAAGGATCATCATGACTATGTACTAGATTGTCGTGACACAGAATAGCCCCCGTTATATCACTATATGTTTTACCACTGGGTTATTATTACTCAATTAATTAATATCTACGGCCAGAAACAGGGTCCTCTGAAGTATGCAAATGCAGATGAGACGCGAACATTTCAAGCTACACAAGATTTTTTCCACATGTCATTGCGTTGTATCGCCTGAACGGTGAGCTGCAGCGTGGCGGCCTGCGGGCACTATAGCATGAAGCAACAAGAGAAAGCTGGCCCTTTCTGTTTGAGTTCACTTCCACTCAAAACAACAACCAGTCATGAAACTCAAAATGAAAGCTGAGCCCCATGACAACTGAGTACCCATGGAAAAACGTAGTGGTTATATCTACTAAATAGTCATGGAAGGTGAAAATGTTCACGGGTGTGCTGGCTGGTGTGGACTGATGGTTGTTTTCTCCACCTGGACATGAGAGCGCATGCTGAGGATGTTCAGTGAGACAGGCTTTCAGTAAGCTGGGGTAGCTTGGACCTTGTTCCTGGCTTTAGTAAAGTCACATCAAGAAGACATAAAATGCAGAGTAATACATCAAACAAAGATACAAATAGGTCAGACTAGTTAAAAACAAGTCTAAACAGGTGGATCGTCAACTGCTTTTTAAGGCCAAAGGAAGAGAGTTTCAACGTGTAGGAACTTCTCTGAGCTGGAGCTATTGTATTACATTGTGTAGTCCATCCATCCATCCATCCATCCATCCATCCATCCATCCATCCATTATCTGAAACTGCTTATCCTTTTCAGGGTCATGAGGGTGCTGGAGCTGATCCCAGCTGACATTGGGCGACAGCAGGGTAGACCCTGGATAATAATAACAATGTAGTGGTGCAAAATATAACGTTTTCTGTAAGGCCAGCATGTATCATTGTTATCAATCAGCTGAGGTTTTAATTGTTCTAACTACAGTTATTACTTAGCCTGAGGCGAAGATGTTTTTGCCGATTTACAATGTCATTAAGTTGATGTTTCCTGCTAGCTACAACAGACTGCATGCTGTTCTTCAACCCCATATGGTTAATTTATAGTATCAGAATAGAGACCATATACTGTGCATATGATACCAAATTCCATCTGGTCAACTTATTATTGCTCAAAAAACATATAATTATGCAAGATATTACCACACATCTTGTGTTGGTCATTTCAGCTGCTTTAGTAGTTGCACAGTCGTCTCCTACGAGCTTCCTTTGATGTCAGGCATTAGACTAATACAGAGATGAATTATTAAACTAATGTGCATGAAAAGAGCCATGAATAAATTAAAATGGGATGTGTAATCAAATCATAAGGAGGACCTGATAATTTCCTTGAATCTTTCCTGATTATCTTTGTTGAGGCGTCAGTTTAGTTTTGTTGATCAACTAGCAGAAAAATGTGGATTTTAACACTGTAAAGTGTTCAAGTGAGGAAAAGATGAGAGGCTGAAGAAGGAAGCGGAGGCCTGTAACATCATTTATGTTGTCCTGGATAACTTGTACATTATGTTGGAAGCTGCAGTAACTCTGGACAGTGATGCTGAGCCTGGCTGCATGAGCCCAGCGGTTTGTGTGTTTTAAAGGACTCAAGTGTTGAGCAGTAGTGCCCTCTAGTGGGCTTATATAATACAAGCAGCAAAGCCAACAGGGTGCAAGTGTCTTCTTTTTTAATGCCTGTTTTCAGAATCAGAATCAGAAACAGATTTATTACCAAGAGGGATTTTACACCGACGAGAAATTTGTCTCGGTGAACAAGGTAATAAGTAATTAATTAATTAATTAATTAAGTAATTTCCCAGTTTGGGATCAATAAAGTATTTCTATTCTATTCTATTCTATAAGGTGCATGCATTGAAGACAATAAACAATAAACAAACACTGACTGTAACATATACAATATACAGAAACATAAAGTGTGGGATGATAGATAAATGAGAGGGTTTTCCTCACTATCAAAAAATGTGTCATCTTCTTTTTGTTTTGTAATTTGCAATCCTTAACCTGGGCACAAGAGTCCCTGTTCTGTTTTCTGGTGGTGTTTTGCAGGTGCTAAAAAGGGTCGTCAGTGACACGAGCTGCTGCTGGGCCTGTGCACTCTGCACATACTGGAAATGCCTGCCGCATTCTTCTGCCCCTCTTTGGGGGAGATTCCCACTCCCCGGCAGACTGACATCTTATTTCTTGTACTGAAATGTAAAACCAACAACTGGTGGGTTTACATGCTGGAGCAATTTTTGTTAAAGGAAAAAATTCACCCAAAAATGTAAATTCGGTGAATCAGAGAGTAGACAATCTCACCATGTCGATGGAATGTCATTTAAAGTTTTGTAGAATTCTGGACAACATTTCACAGCAAAAACCTTAAACAAGGGAAGTAGATGAGGAAAAACAACCAAAAAAGTTCCATCCAGCTCATCTGATGTAATCTGGAGTCTCTGGAAGCCACGAGATCCCAAATGGATTTGAAAAGATGTAATTTACACCCTTTTTAAAGCTGAAATGTATTTACATTTTGCATTCTTAAACAAATCCTCACCTACTTCAGTTGTTTAGGAGAATGATGCAACGTGTTTTGCTGTAAAGTTCAGGGAATGTTTTGTGGACTTCAAAACTTTGTCACACCGTTTTTAATCGGCATGGGGGTGAGTGGAAAATGAATCATCTTTGGGTGAACTTTCCCTTTAAATGCATCATGCAGTGTTTCCTTGTGAACTAACCAACTTAGTTATGCTAGGCTTGGCTAACCATGTTCTGTAAATTACACAACGACGTAAGATTGATATCGATATTTAACCTTAAGTTCTCATGTGCCTCAAGTGGACATAAGTCATGCAGTTTTATTATATTGTTGGTTTTATCTGTAAAGGTTTTGAGATTTCTGTCTCCAATTTAATACGATGGAGTTGGATTTCAATTAGTTTGTGGTTCTCACAGCTTTGAAAATAACATTTAAATTCACAACATCTCTTTCCAGAAATAACATCCGGATCACACTGGACAGCCAACAGAACACACAGTTACTTCATGGGGAGTATTTCTTAAACACATCTTAAAACCTGGACACATAAAACCAAACCAAATTTGCATGAGTGGCTATCAGCAGAAGTATGTGAAAAATCTTTTGGGTGAACTGACCCTTTAAGAGGCAGAATATGGAAGTGTTGTGATTATCCTGTTTCTTGGACACTTGTGAAATAAGGCCACACTGTGCTCTGCCAGCTACATTCACATTTAGAATATATAATAAATGTGGATGGTATGTATGTCTGCATATTTCCTGCTTTAGGGGCATTATGCAGACTTTTCCTTTTTGAAATGAATTTCGCGTCATGTTCATCTGACAATTCATCTCAGAAATAAAAGATGCTAAACCCGGATTTCATCTTCCCCTTTGAGTCACCCACTCACTTATTCCTGCTTCCTCCTAAGCCCCTTTTTCCAATTCATAAGCTATCTGCCACTTTTTGTGCACCCCCCCTCCAATTCCTTTTGACTAATTTCTTTGAAAAGCTCCAACCACTCTCTGACTCACTCAGTCTTTGTCACTCTGTTTCCATTCTCAGATTCCATCTCTCCATCTCTCCATACATCTTTCACTGCTCTATCGCCACTCTCCCTTTCCAAGTTATCCTTCCATCCCTCCTTTCCTCACTGATTACTGCTCTTAGACCTGCTACAAAGTCCAGCGGTTCTCAATTCCTGCCCACCGGACCCAGAGCCGTGCTCTAAGTCTAAGAATGTGTACTTAAAACAAAAATGAATCTCCTCATCTATGAAACACATCTGACCTACAGACTATCTGTCACTAATCCTTCATGAGTTTCCCCCTTGGTCCAGTGCACATTGGCTGGTCTGAGAGCATCACATCATTTGATATCTGCAGCACAAAGCATAGGTTGCAAACACACATAAAAGTAGTCAAGCCACTGGAGGAGGTGAATGTGATTAAACTGCTGCTTTTCTGGAGCAGTGACGCATGTTGAAGCTGGGAATTAGGGCAGTGATATAGCCTCCAGTGACGTCACCTTCATGTGGGGTTACATAAAAATCAATAAGTGCCGGTGTTCTGACGTGCATGATAATCTGCTAGTGTGGCTCAATGCATCTGTAAGAATGAACGGATGGCTCACCTTGTTCCAGATTTATTTTAGGCCATCCAAAGGTAAAAAAACAAAGCTTTTTGCAAAGAGTGACAGTTTACTTTAAATGTGCAGAAATTGTCACACACCTGAAGAAAATATTAATACTTTTCAATCTCATGTGTGCTCATCAGATTTATTTCTGGACACAACGAGCAGACTGCAAAGATCACCTTTTGTTTAAAGTCCCCGCCCAATCAAACGCATGTTCTTCTTTTTGTATTTTACATCGGGATGTTTGAGCTTCACTGTGTGGAATGATGTTGTAGTCCCACCGCTTATAATCCGAATTTCATTCAGCACAGATAACATTTAGACGTTGAGGAAAAAATGTTTTTAATGAAATGAAATTCAGATTATAAGACTACAAGCACAATTTGTGGCCAATCCTGGTCCAATACTGAGGAGACATAAGCGTCATGTGGAAACTTGAAGCCTCCAGTGCAAATACACTGAGAACTGACCTGACAGTAAAGTGTAAAACACCTGTTGTCCAAAAATTACACTTGTAAAATGAAAAATATTTGCATATTCATAAATTCACAAATTGTTAATGAGGGAGAAGGAATATGCGCCATTTTAAGGATTTTAATGTGTTAGCTGGAAAATGCATTTCCTGCAGAAAATGTTGTGAAATGAATGATTCTGAAATGCCCATTCTTGATAATGAAGAAAGTGCCTTCCATTGCGGTGCTGACCAGTCAGGAGTCAAACCACCAAACCTGCAGATCTCCCAAGATGTCTGGACATGGATTTGAATCACAATCCCGTGCATTCTCTATTCTCTTGTAAATTTTGTAAAAAAAAAAAAAAAAAAGTGTAATATTTATACGAGTAAAAGAGGTATCGTGTGAAAAGAGTAAAAACAAGCATGAATGTCCTTGAGCAGAACATTTTGAGATCTGAATGGTTTCTGTTAGCTGAAAGCATGCAGGTGGTGGACAAAAATATACAAAATCTGATTTTTTTTTTCTGCAACATGGCAGTCACACATGAAATATTTATTATGCCTTAATACAAGTGCAGAACAGTCACCAAGTTATACACAAATCGGTGACCGAGCAGGAATTTAGAATAGTGAATGCAATTTGAGACTGCATTGCAACATTTGCCCGTGAGACACCACATGGTATTTTTTAAGGAGACCTTCGGACATTTCAAGCCATGTTAGTGATGATAAAAACATACCAGCATATACCACATTTAAGCAAATCCACAATCTTTTCCTAAACCAAACCACATCTTAAACACAGCACTGTCACAAATAAAATATAAGCACATCAGCAGCTGTTGATGATATTAACAAAGAGCACAAAGTGGAAACTGAGTGAAGCAGCTTTCACGTTTCCACTTTCTCTTTATGTTATTTGGTGGATGACTCAATATGCCACATGAGGACCACTTGCATTAAGTGTTGTGATAAATGTCTGTTTCAAGTCCACATCAAATGAAGGCTACTGCTCAAGATAGCATGGCATTCTGAGATAACAGCAGAGGTGAAGGCTAATATATGCACCTTTGTTCACACTGTTGTTGTTTTTAAGTATATTCGTGCCCACACTCTTGGAGCTGATTTGGTCTGTCAGTCACTTGTACAGCATTAACCAGTATGAATGAATCTCCAAATCCACAATTTGATTTGACTTTTGATTCTAAGGTCACAATTTCAATTCGATTTGATTCTATATTTAATTTCTTTTCAGCACTGATGGCTATGTTATTGATAAACTTTCATCTGTTAAACTAGAATGGCACTTCACCGAGGCCCGTCTAACCCAATCAAGCCTAATCCAATATGTAATAAAACATATGTAAATCCAATAGATCTAACTTTTTATTTAGATCTGCATGAATAGATACCAGCCACCTAAATACGGCAGATTGTTTTCATCAAGGTCCAATGCATAATTCCCTGAGAAATTACAGAAAATGTAGAAAACCGTAGAATTTTTTACACGGTCGAAGTAGCTACAGACTCCGAACAAACTGTGAGTTTATTCAATCATGGCTTTTTGTAGATTAAGGTTTACAAGTTCAAATAACATTCACCAAAAATAAAGATCCAGAGTTCAACAGAAATACACCCCTTCAGGAATTCAACAATACATGACAAACAATAGAAATTCAGTGTGTAACAAAGTTTGCTCTCTTAAATCTCTCCTGCGTTAACACTCTGAATTGAATAAGGATCTCTGACAATGTTCTCGGTTTGAATGCTGAGGCGCCTCAGATACTCAGAGTCAGAGTTACCCTTTTTTCTCTCTTCACAGCCCGTTGTCTGTGTTAATGTTCAGGGATAAGTGTCTGGAGGTGCCGCTGCAGGCTACAGGTTAGCTAGCTGCATCACTTTAAACACATTAACACTTTAAAGTGTTTCTAAAGGTTTTTGGTTGGCGCGGCACGCAAATTATTGCCTTTGAATTAGGTGCTCTTATCTGAACAGTGTGTGTTCATATCAATAGATTTCTGATTCAATGTGAAAATCATGACACCCCTTGTAGCTCCAGTATGTACCTATCCTTCCTTTCCTGTCTCACATTCTGGACGGCCTGCTGTAGGTATGCTTAATGCCTCACCTCATCATCATGGACCAGCTCCTTTTTCACCACCTTCATGGCATACACCTGCTCGTTCTTCTTTAGCCGAACCAGCAGGACCTTGGCATAGCTGCCACGGCCGATAACTCGGATCAGGTCAAAGTCACCCAACCCAAGGGCCAGGCCCGGTGACAGCTTGATGCCATCAATGCCATCCACGACGGCTTTGATGTCCTGGAGATCGGAGGGTGGGTAATGTTATGAGTGCGCGCATACATTCAAAACAAACATGTTTGGTTAAAGCTTAAGCTATTTGATTCTTTATATCCAAGTTTCTATGTAGAGGAATTAAGAAGCAGCAATGCTTTACAAATGATCTGAAACAAAAAGGAATTTATGGCCTTTTTTCTCAGTAATATGTGTTAGCAAAAAAAAGATTAATTCAGCATGAAAGGCGGATTAATTCACAAACTATAAAATAGACCAAAAAATGAATCTGCAAACTTAAGAGTTTCACATTATTATCTATTAAAGTCAATTCTGTACTGACTCTTCTCACCTCTGTATCTCCATCTTCTGTTTTATCCACTGTACAGTTGTGCGGTAAAAAAGATACTGGAAGAAACAGACAAAGAGACAGTTACTGAATTATGGCCATATGGAGAAGGTTTCAATGTGTGCACTTTAGAGATAAGACATGTTCTTTTTTCTGGCCAGCAGGGGGTGGTAGAGTACACTGAATCAAACCCAGACATCCACGGGAAATACCAAACATGGTCAATCCACGGGGCCCCCCAAACAGACCCTGACATCAGTTCCGTTCACTTCCCCTTTAATAGGATGTCAGACTGTTCCATGGGCATTCCAATCAGAGAGCACTAGTGTGGTTAGATAACAGTGGAGAGTCACATAGTTACATAAGAGATGATCGTGAGGGTCAGGTCAATCATTTGAACAAAGTAGCCATCTATCTATTATTCATTTGTCTGGGGACTCCAGGACTCACATCAAAGGCCCCGAGGGTTCCTTGATCCCACTCTGGCAGCCATGCACGTCTACTGTACTGTCCATGTCATACAGACAAACAGGGTCTTCATTGAATGGAAGAGGAGGAAAAATGCACTTTGTAGATCAATTGATAACCAAGAAGATCATGTTTTCTACCCGTGTGTGTTTGTTTGCTGGTTGATTGGTTTGTCAGCAGGATTAGACAAAAACCACCAAATAGATTTCCACCTAACTCCACGACCCCTTTAACCTTTGGTGTGAATTTGGATAAAGGGACAGATCCAGGAACTTTCTCTCACTTTCTTTGAGCACTTCTATTAATTTTCTCAGGGAATAATGCAGGGATCGTGATGCGGTGTTAAGTCATGTATGTTTGATAGCCATGATCAAAGATAAACTCAGTGTAGAAAGATATGGCTGGCAGATGCAGCTCCAAAGCAACTCACCACACCACACACACGTGCAAGCCACAACAAATCAGTGAGGTAGCCGTCATGCACACGTACAGTGGAATGTAATCCTATTTCTATAATTTTGTCAAAATCAAAACTTCACTAACTTAAATCTACTTGATTTATAGATTTTTGGCATTCATTCTGCCCAGGCCAAAAGCCCTATAACAAAAATGTTTTTTCTAAAATTCGAACAGTGATTTCTTTAGGTTATTGATACTTTGCTAGAGCTTTTTACCACCAGCCACAATGAGCCTTATTTTTTTTTACCAGCTTTTGAAAAGAGAAGTGTTACTGACTTCAAACTTTTTGTCACTTTTCCAGTGTGAACATACCAAATACTCAATACCTGTTAGAATAAGTGTGTCACAGCCACAGAGATCCCCCAGATCCCCAGCAGCACAAAGTCTCATGAAAAACACTCTGATGTTGGCAATGGATGACTCAGCCCTATTGATGAGCCATCTCGCCTTTGAGGAGGGTTCCTCTTTTTATTCCTACAGGTGCAGTACACTTGGTTTAAATCAAGTATATAAGCAGTGTCCTTCAAATGCATGTCACACACCAATAACTTTTCCCTGCTACAGTCATAAAACAAGACTGATTTGTTTCACTCTAATGGAAATGGACAACCATAGAATCACCATGAATTATGTTAAGGTATTGTATAGTGATTATAGTATTACTTTACTGTGATGTTCTCAATGGACTAATATTAAACTACACATCCATTACGTTAGTGTTTCCAGTTAGAGGAACAGTCACCCAAAATCTAATATTTGATGCCTGTACAGTGGTTTGAGATACAAGGTAATCCAGATAAAGGCTAAGCTCTCATTACAGTGGCTGCTGTCAGTGGGTGGGATATTTCAGGCAGCAAGTGAACATTTTGTCCTCAAAGCTGATGTGCTGGAAGCAGAAAAAATAGGCATGTGTAAGGATCTGAGCGACTTTGACAAGGGCCAAATTGTGATGGCTAGATGACTGTGTTAGAGCATCTCTAAAACTGCAGCTCTTGTTGGGTGTTCCTGGTCTGCAGTTGTTAGTACCGACCAATAGGATTGTGGGATCTCTTGCCTTCTGGAGATTTAGATTTTGTCTGACAAGCCGCATGAAGCCATTATTGTTTTTTCTTCGGTTGTTTTTTTACATATAATAACAAGTCTCCAGCCACTTCAGGTGTTTAGAAGAATGCAGCGGTTCTGTTTTATTGTGAAGCTCCAGAAATGTTTTGTTGACTATGAAACTTCACCTGACTTTTCATCAGCATGGGGGGAGGAGACGATGACTGAATTTTCATGTTTGGTTAAACTGTTACTTTATCTGGATTGCCTCTATCTCAAACCGCTGCACACACATCCCTTTTCAAGGTCTGAACTTCGATTCACATTTGCCATAGCTTATTTTATTTATTTTAACACAGATTTATTTATCACTTATTTCCAAAACATACATAGTAGCAGTGCCGTAATTATAGAAACATCAGGGTAAACATTACAATAACAAATAAATGATGCAAAAAATAAATTAAATTGAAATTAAATTGAATTAAAGATTAATTAAATAAAATTATTTTTCAACTGTTTTAAAAAACGAAAAAGCACATTCTGCAAGAGGAGCTTAAAGTCACAGAAGATATTAACTAAAATAAATCTACAAATATCTTGCCACAGTTTACGGGTATATTTACAAAACAGATGGTTAACAGTCTCAGTATGGGAGTCACAAAAGGCACAATTTAGATCTAGACCAACATATTTGAATTTGATAAAGAAGGATCTAACCGGGTAACCTCGATGAATAACTTTAAATGACACTTATTTGACCGTATTAACCAAGAAGAATTTTTGAGGCAGTAACCAGATTTTTCCATCGACTATTCCAGTAAGATATTCTGGGTGGAACAGAAACAATTATTACATTGGAAAAGAGCACAGATCTTACGGCTATTCTTACAGCCAGATGGGTTGAAGCATAGGTTACCAACTGGTGAGTCAGTTACATCAGAAAAAGGAACATCAAGCACAGAAACAGACGTATTACTCTTGAATAACATGAGTACACCAGATGGAATAGCATCGAAGATTATAGCATACTGTTTAGGAGTTATAGGTATCCTATAGTGTTGAAGAAACTCCTGATAAGAAAACACCATTGCTGTTGAATAGTTGTCTTACCCAAATAATATTATTGTTAAACCATTCCCCAAAGAATATGGATCTGTTCTTGTAGAGTATATCATTGTTATTCCATATAGAATAACGGTGTTATGACCCTGGGTCATTATTTTGTGTATTTTTTGATGCTGCTCTGTCCCTCCTCCTCCTAGTGAGTGAGCAGTTTGCTCTGTGTGTGTGTGTGTGTGTGTGTGTGAATGATTGATAGCAGGGTGGACCTGCTGATTGGCTGGAGCCGCCTGATTACTGCTGCAGTATTGGCCAGAGGCAGGAAAGGAGCCTTTTTGAACCTTCGGCTGGCTGCAGTCTTCCTCTCTCCAACCATTCACCCACGACCAACTGGGACTAGTGTCTAGTTTGACCAAGATTTTGTGTTTGTGAAAACCTAGTGTGATCTACACTGAGCTCCTAGTCTGATCTTCAATCTGAGTCTGTTGTAAATTTGTGAGTCTCTTTAAGCCGTTTTTCTCCTGTTTTAGGAGTTAGGTAAGATTTTGTCTTTTTGTTAATATTTTGATTTGCATAGGGAAGGTAGGGAGACATATTCTTTTGTTTGTTGTTTTTGCTTTCTCTCCCTCTGAAGATAAATAAATGGCTACTCTAAACTTAAATTCCTGGTGACACTAGCCTTCTTAGGAGTGGGAAGAATGGGGAGAAGCAACATCATGTTATGTCTCTGGTTCCCCTAGATCAGGGGCGTAGCAACAGTGCGGTGAAAAATTGTGTTTGTATATCATCGATCATGCAAGCAATACTTGTTTATGAAAGTTGGAAAGGCGAACAGAAATCTTTTCTATGTTATCGTTACACACTAAAAGGAATTTAGGACGGGCCCTGGACGGGCGGCAGACAGGCAGCAACACCTCAAATAGTCGGCAAGACAGCAGACAGGGTCAGAATACATCACTACTGAAAAAGTTCCCCTGCAGGAGTCCGATCTAAATAACATAATTAATGGTTGCCAATGAGAGTAGAATTTATCAGATGATCCTCTCAAAGAAAATTTTATTTTTTCCAATTTTAGGAAGGACATAACGTCACCTATCCAGGATTTAGACGATGGGGGTAGGGATGATTTCCACTGTAACAAAATTCTCCTGTGTGCAATTAGTGAGGTGAAAGCAGGTACATTAATTTAAATTTGAATTCTTGTCAGGTATTAGGGAACTTACCTAACCATATCGATAACTTTTGTTCTATGGTGTCAAACAGGATCTCATTCTCTACTTTACTGTTATATCCATAAACATTAGTGACAATCAAAATAATCCCATTAAAGTCAATCACTTGACATACAAAATGACCATTAAAGTCAATATCTGAGTGCGGTATGTTACCTGTAAAGTTGCACTTCAGAGTGCCCACACCTGCTGAATGACAGCCAGATATCGTTTCCCCTCCAGAAATTAACCTTATTAGCTATGGAATGAGTCTCTTGAAAAAAGAGAAAATCTGCTTTAAATCATTTAGCTATAAAAACAAAGCTTTGCGTTTCCCACTATCCCTTAGACCCCTGGCATTTAATGAGACAAAAGATAAAGACAATTTGAAATATAAAAAACTAAATAAGCAATAGACAATTAAGTCGCAAGTAACTTACCAGAAACTAATATAGTATCATCGAGAACTGTACCATAAACAGTCACAATTGTGTGAATTTTAAAACAAAATTGAAGTAGCCTTTGAGCCTCTTTAGTGTACGTGAACATAAAGAACAGGAAAAGGAAAAGTTAACAATTGGGCTTCATCACAGCTAGGGAGGGATGTAATGTTTGTAAATTGTCAAGCCCTTCTTAGGCCTTCTGGTCAGAAAACAGGAACAAGATGAAGAAGTGTTTTTTTTTTCTTTTTGTACCTTTTACGATACATTTATACTCTGCTTTCCTTCTGAAAAAAAAAAAACAAAACAAAAAAAACTGGATCACAGATTCTCATATTCTCATATTGTAGATTAAGTCAACAAAAGGAGCCCAAATGCACTGGTCTGATAGTAAAACACAGATTCACAGTTCGATAAAAGTGAGTTCAGAGTAGAAAAAAGGCTTATTACTACATGAAGAAGGATTATTTTTTGGTTTAAATATTGATTACCTTCATAGCAGATTTAACAGTTTCATATTTTCATGGTGGAGGGAAGATCTCCTTGTTCTCAATAAAACCGCAACCTCCAACAAAGAAAGCCGCTTTTCCTTCCTTTCGGGCAGCTTCCACCGCTGGCCACAGCTTCTTCCTGTTTTCCCTGTCAATCTGGCAAATGTCTTCAGCAAACCGCAGACCATGGTCGCACAGGTACCAGGAGTTTTTGGCGGCTGCCCAGACAGCTGTCCTGTGAACCCGAGACGAAAACTGAATGATGGTGGTTCTGGGCCCCTTCGCATTCTTTGTACCAAGGCGATGGACGGTGTCAATCTCTTCTGGTAGCCGTTTTTTCTCCTCTGGTAAGACGGCCTGACAGATTTGAATCACTTGCATCCATACCTGCTGGTTCTCTACTGTCTCCGGTATGCCGTAGAGCCGCAGTATCTGAGCCAGAGTATCTTTCCAGGTCTGTGATCTGTGTTTCTAGGACGCCGGTACGCTTTTTCTCTTCGTGGTAAAGTTGCTCAGCTTGAGCAACCTTACCTTTCACTGAGTTGACATCCTCACAAATGGAGTGGATTTGCTTCTTCAGGTCCATTATCACAGTTTTGTTTTCCCGAATCAGTGATTCAAGCTTGTTGGACAGAGTGTTAATTAGCTGGGCAAGTGAGGAGACAAACTCTGGAGCGTCGGCTAAGTCATTTTCCATAGCATCAGAAAGGTCATCTTCATCCATCACGCTGAGTTTCAGCCCTTCTTTCGTCGCATAGCCGTGGCAGTTGTCTATCAGAATATTTCGGCTAATGCTAGCGGACTTTGCTTCATTGCTAGCTGCCCCGTCTTTTCATTACGCAATTTTCTCTTGTCCATACCCGAACTCGACATTTTTCACGTTTGTTTGACAAACTAAAAAAGGACACGCTCGCAACAGTTCTTGGTCAACGGCAGGCTCTCTATAAAAAGATATTCACCACTGAATTAGTTTTGGTAGCAGAGCTCAATTCAAAGAGTGTGTTCACGCCGCCATCTTGGACTGCTCCCCACCATAGCTTATTATTAGTTCTCTTCAGAATTCAGTGTCATCATCACCTTATTTACTATTCCTCACCAAGCTGAGTGATATTCAAGTCTGAAGATATGGAGCAAATACTGAGCTTGTACATTAAACATCTTAGACATTACAATAAACTAAAGCCAATAACATGGTCGCATTCTACTCCCTTGTTAAAAAGAGAAGAAAAAGGTTTCAGTGACTTACTCCCATCTGTGTCCTCTGCATCATCCGGTGGAAGGTCCACCTCCTCACTCTTGGCATCTGAAGGGGGCTCCTGTGATGGCATGACTGGATCCTGAAAAAAGACATTCAAAAATCCTCCTAAATATCCCCTGACATGGCCCCTCAAATAACAACTGAAATATCCATTCATGGTCCACTCCTGGCAGAGCGTATGATGAATCATGTTTGCAAGAACTAAAGAAACGTCTGCATCTGGAGGTGCCCTCAGTTAATATGCACGCATGTTGCTACTTGAAGACTCTAATGACGATGTGGGTTGTATTTTTTTACGAAGAAAAGGCATTCAATCACATCATCTCATCAAGCCTCAAAGTCACTTATCTAGCTCTGAAGATACTGTGCTGAAGCTGTGATCAATTCCCACGGCTGACAGGACAGTTCACCCAGCACTGAGCTACAGTACATTGATTTTCTAGTCAGATTTCGGTCATCAGTGCTGGATTGTGGATCTTTGTGTTTGGTCAGATGCTTGCTTTGTGGTAAAATGGATTAATTACATGGAGCACATGTGTTTGCTGTTACTAAACTTGATGCCTCATTTTAATAAAATGGGAGAAAAGAACTGGAGGATGATTCCAGACCAGCTTTATAGAGTTGTGCTTGATTGTTAGCACAGTCCCCATCCTTCGTAGTCACTCCATGTCACATCAAAGGTTACACAGTTATACATTTAAATGATGAAAACCGACCGGTCCTTTGCTATATATTCTGTTTGGTTGTGTACTTACACTGTGCCAAATGGTTCCAACAATGTTCAAACCCAGAGAAATCCTTGAGTTCACTCAAGGTAACAGTGCTTTTCATCAGCTCGCCACGTGAACCACTGTATGATAGGTCAGACAACATGACTAGACGTAATGCGAATAAAACTTTAACACCTTATCTGTGAACATGAACGAGTCACCTCAGATAGATTTTAATCAGCAGTGGTGGTTGCTTAACAACTAAGACAGCAACTCCCATGATCCCGTGCGACTTCAGCTTGCAGTAAGTGGTTCTGAAGAAAGACGGCTGATTATTGAGTCACAACCCCGGTTCACAAACACCAGTGCTTTGGGTTGGTGGCGCCTCAGTCATCAGTACTGAACAACCTGAGAATGAGACTCAACTGTCATCTGTCTTTCTCCAGAATGGCTTGTTGCACCTTTCACAATGTCGCCAAACTAGTCCTTTGTTTTCACGGTTTGACTGAGGGACCCCTAGCAGCAGAAAAAAACATACTGTTCATTAACACATCCGACCCAATGCGTCACGCGAGCTGGATTACTGTCTTGTACATTGCACATATACCTTTCACTTTATACTGGGTACCTTTGAATATTCCTGCCCAAAACTGTGGCGCTCTCCTTTTTTCTATAGGTTATATCATGTA
>OMLP01044754.1:0-17323 GCA_900302685.1 Spondyliosoma cantharus
AATTTACTGATATTTTGTATCACATAAGCGAATAATCTCACATCCCGTTCGCTGTTCAACTCTCTACTTCAGGCTGCGGCCACAGTAACGTTACACACGGCCGATCATTTGTTCGTGAAAATCTTGATTTTGATTTGGGGACAATGACATGACTGGTTCACTAGCTAGTCTTGTTGGGTTAACCTCCCTAACCCTAACCCGCTGATCGGACAAGAATATCTCCTGTTGCTAAGTCGTATCTAAGGTCCATCCTATTTACTGGAGGAGTGAACAACGTTTCCGTTGCATAAGAACCTTATGGGAGGGTAATGATTGTCCCAGGTATTAGTCAAACCCTCAGGCGTTACCAGGGAAACTAAATTATGGCTTGTGAAAAACTTTATATTTTGATTGTAAAACGCTTGAAAATATAAATTAATGGTCTTAATTTCTTTTCTTTGGCAAGTGACCATGGTATAAGCGGGATAATGCCCTTCGAGGTGTCCATTATCAGGAGTTAATGGACTTCGTGGAGGCAATTAACTCCTTATTATGGACACCTCGTCGGCCATTATCCCTTACATACTGTATCTCTGCCCGATGAAAGTTATTGTGAACGCGTGAATTTCGTTCAAGAGAGTGCCAGATTTCCATAGAGCCCTCCAGGCGAAAACCCGGTTAAAACACACCGTAAACAGGCCTTAATATGTAGCGGAAAAACACCCAATCTGGCAACATCAGACACCACAGAGTCGCACCGCCGCATGCGTCATCAAAATGTGAAGCATGGAGGCAAAAACAAATGAAGGCAGCAGCAATACCTCTGACTCTGCCTCCACCATTAATACGGCATCTTCATATGATTACTTAAAACAATTTTATGAAAAGGTCAGTGATGATCCAGGTATGTGCAAGTGAACAAAAAATCAAAAGACATGGCAACGGCGAGCCAAAACAGATCCTCTACCTCCCAAATCGCAATAACAGCGTACAGTAGCGGCTCCGCTGTCTTCATCTCCCAGCCACAGCTGGACAACCTGGTTTTGGAGTATATAGTCGGAGACCTGCAGCCTTTGAGTAAAGTGGAAAGCAGAGCTGTCATAAACTTAATTAAGGGGCTGCAGCCATCCAAAAAGGTGCAATCAAGAAAAAAAGTACAGACACCGCTAAACAAGAAATTTGAAGAAAACATATGTGAACTTAAGACTGAACTCTCTAAGGTCGATGCTGTGTGCACAACAGCAGATTGCTGGTCAGCTGTGAACAAGGCATTTATTTATCACTATCCACTGGCTAAAGAAAACTGATGTTTCTAAGAGACACTCTGCAGTACTGGCATGCTGGAGGATTAAAGGAGCACATACACATGATGTGTTGGCAAAATTATTGTCAGATGTTAACAAAGAAGTCAAAATCCACAACAAGGTTGTGTGTACAGTAACAGACAATGCTGCAAATGTTGTCAAGGCGTTCTGGTTGTTTTGGGATGGATGTTGCTATTGATACTGAAGAGCCAGAGACAGTGGTCCACTTTGACGAAACTGAACGTGAAGATGACAATGAACCAGAGTCAGCCTTTGCTGCTGCCAGTGAGAGCTCAGATGAAGATGACCAGATGGAGCCCCCCCCCCCCTCACAGAAGGTGCATGGCTCACACCTTGAATCTAGTGGCCAAAGACACGGAAAAGGTAACTGAACAACGCTACAAAACAATGTTGTGGGCTATTGTTGCAAAAGCATCTGCTCCAAAGGCTTCTGATACTGTGGAGGAAAAGCTTGGGATTGGCTTTGTTGTGCCAAATGACACAAGATGGAACTCTGTATTTCTTGCCATGGAGCGACTGTCTCGCATAGCAACACTAACTACCAAGGCAGAAATTAATGTGGCCACAAGGATGCCACTCCCCTACATGACGAGCTGATTCTGCACACTGTGAGTGATGATATACTTCAAACCCAAGTTTGTGGATGTGATGAGGCCTTTAATGTCCTGTTTTTGTTTTAATAATTCCTCAATAAAAAAAAGACCATTCAAGCAGCAAGTTTGTCCTTATGTTTTTGAGAATATACTGTAGGGGTGAAAGCTGCAGCTGGCTTCTTGTGTGGACTGAATGGGCGGCAACAAAGTCTTAAAGCAACAATGGGGAAATGCCAGTATTCTGAGGGCTGTCCCCTCAATGCTAATATAAACCCTGATTGGATAAGGATTCAAAATTAGATATGAAGATGAAACCTGACGCACAGTTTCAGTGTTAAAACTGATAAAAAAAAAGAATTGCTGTCTGTGGTGAAAAATAATAGCTCGCAGCAAGAACTAGGAACTAGCTCAATTTTGGAACTGTGAACTTAGTTCAAAATTTGAAATTATGAACTATGAGCTGAACTAGATCATTTTAAAATTTGTGAACTGAACTTTGAACTAGTTCATGTAGTAAGTGAACTTTCTCAACACTGGCCCTTGTAGTTGGCAGGTGAAAAAAAAAACAGACAGCAGAGACATGATTGGCTGATAGAATTTATTTGGTTAAATGGAGAGGTAGTAAATGAAATGCCCATGGTCAGGTGAATAGAGGAAGTAGATAAAGGTGAATGAAAGAAAGTCTTCCTAATTGAACGTACGCTGAGCTTCATTACATCATTTATTTAATTCTAAAACTACATGTGTGGTGTACAGTGAGGGAATATAACTTAAGTACTTCTCCTTAACTTAAAGCAACACTATTTCACCTTAAACTAGCAGTACTAAGTACTATAATAAGGGTGAATGGCGTCTCTGTCACTTGTTTCTGCACTATGTAACTCCAGTGAGAGTGGAGGATCACTGTGTTACATACATGTGTACTTCAACACATAACATTGTTATGATGTAATGAGTTCTGTTTGTAATTTACACCTACATTACATCTGAGAAACTGCTACAGATCAGAGAGCATTTGTATTTAACACAGTGGTGTTGCACCAATTTCTTGAAGTACATTTTATATCAAATAATTTAGGACTGTTATTGAGAGAGAGAGAGAGAGAGAGAGAGAGATGCAAATACCGCTTGCAACTTTGATGGTTGTACCATAGAGGTAATCTTTTCTGCTTTATAATCTTCTTTTTTAGAGGGACAATAGAGTCAAATGTCATTCACAGAGCCTGTAACACTATCAACAAGATGATCAATCTGAGAGGGACTAGGATTAGCACAAGAGTCTTCTATTATACTGGGACATAATGCTGAATTTAAAGGTGAGTCATTTCATTAAACGTAGCTACAGCACTATCAGAGAGACATGTGGAATACAAATCATAGAGTGTGTAGTCCTGTAATAGGAATCCAGAAGTTATTAAATAATGGTCTGATAAAAGAGGATTCTGTGGGGAAAACTATTAAATGTTCAGTTTCAATGCCATATGCCAGACCATGGTCGAGTGTTTGATTAAAACAGTGAGTGGGTTTACGTACACACTGACTGAAGCCAATCGATTTTAAGAATGTCATGATTTGGATTTGATGCGTTTTTTTTTTTTCTGTTCTTGGCTGGGGTTTTTCTGCTCGGGTGTTTCAGATGTGCGTTTCAGAGGCTGGGTGTGGTTTCAGTGGAGGGCTGGAGCTCCTGTCTCACACACCTGCAATGCATCTCATCCGTGTCCGCTGTGAGCCTCTCTTCTCCACCAGGGCTCCACAGCCCGAGTCAGCGACTGCCATCTCCACTCAGCTCTTCAGCTGTTCACTAAATTCCTTATAAACCTATTCCATTTTTGGGTCATGCAACAAACACCCATTCATTGTAACAAATTACATAATTAAAGTACCAAGACTATCATTATCAGTATCTACATGAATATGGAAATCACCCACAGTAATCACTTTGGTTGTTTATTAAGGACTGAAGTTCATAAAAATAAAAAATCAGGAGCAGGAGTGCGGTAAACTATAAGAACAGGATTGGCTGTATTGTTTGCCCGGTTGGGTGAGAAAGACAAAGAATAAGGTTTTTGAACGAGTTAAAATTGAGTAAAGGTTTAGGATTGATAAATAGGCTGGAGTCAAATATGGCTGCAACTCTACCTGCTCGGCCGGTGTCTTGAGGAATGTGAGTGTTAATATGACAGGGAGGAGTGGATTCATTAAGGCTGACATGTTCTTCAATCCACAGCCAGGTTTCAGTGAGACAGAATAAACCAATATGATGATCTGATATTAAATCATTTTTAATTAAACAGCTTTGGATGATAGATATCTAATGTTTAAGAGTCCATATTTAATTTTCCTTTTTTTTATTATTATTTGATTTTAATGCCAAATTCTTCATTTAAATTGGTTTAAAATGATGTGACCAGGTTTTCCCCCAAAAGTCTGCCACTTATCTACAAAGCCCACTACATTTGCTGGACACCACCTCGACAGCCAGTGATTGAATGACATCACGCGGCTAAACATGTCATCGCTGGTCAGATTTGGCATGGTTCCAGAGAAGACTGAGTCTGGCATTGTTTTTGCAAATGTGCACCAACTCAACAATAATTTTAGTGGCTTCAGAGAGATGAAAACAGTCATTATTACAAAATTATAATTTAACTGTATTTACGATTATCCTTAGCCACCAGTTTCAAATTTGATTCAACGTCGCCCGCTCTGGCCCCAGGAATACATTTGACTCGCTTGGTGTCGCTAACTTCACGTTTCTGACTATAGAGCTGCCAGTAACAGGAGTTGATTTCTTGAAGGAGAAAACTTATTTGAGATACAAAAAGGTTGGTGGTGAACTGTGAAGGAGGCATAGCACGAAGACAAAACTCAGTAACCCAGCCTCCCTGGTTTCCCGGCTGCTCAGGGCTACCACGGAACAGTTAAGAAGAGCTACACTAGGTACAGCATGACGAGATCTGACACACTAGATTAGTGCTCAACTCAAGACAGTTCACTTTAAAAGACAAAAAGTCTTGACTGAAGCCAATCAGCTGAACAAACAAAACAGAAAGATCAGACAGAGGCAAAAGTCAGGATCAAAGACAGGGGCAAAAAACACCAGGAAGGCTATTGCTAGGAAAATGCTGGAACACTTGCCACGGCAGACAAAGACAAACTGGCACAGAAGAAAGGGAGCACACAGACCATATAGACAAGGGAGGTGGGGTTAATGAATCAGGTGTAGCAAATCAGAGAGAGAGAGAGAGAGAGAGGAGAGAGAGAGAGGCGGGCAATCACAATGGTGGGAAAACACAGGGACAGAGAGGGATCTGTATCTAGAGAAGAATTAGAAACCACAATAAAACAAGCTGAAGAGAGACAAGAGATGAAACAGCAGGAATAGAACCCCTTACTGAGCAATAATATATTGGAAGCCTTCCAGATAACTACAGAGGTCATCACCTGGATAACCCTGATTCCCGCAAGATACTTGACTTGCTTAACCACATGAGACAAACCAGCTACGAACAGAGAGTTACGGTACACATTCTCTCCTGTGCTATCTTTGTCCAAATATTACGGGGGGTAAATGCATGATTCCATTTCGAGGGCACTTTCTTTTCTGGCAGAATACCGCATGTCCAACAAAGAATCAAAGAATCAGGTATAGAGGTTGCTCTGGACATGAGTGAAGGACTGCAAGGTCACAACATTTCTCCACATCCTGCCACCTTGGTGTTGCATTAAAGAAGAGAAATCCTGCCATGGTTGGAATAATCAGAGAAACAAGCTTCAACTTACCAGTGAACTTGTGGAGACACAAGCTGGAACTATATGCAATGTTTATTACATTTGTGCCAAAACTTAGTACACATTAGTTGACTGCACTCATGAATGACCCTTTTTACATTATCAACTGCTAGAGATCAAGAGAGACTTCAAACCTGTTTGTTCTCTTTCTAAAAAAAACAGTTACACAAGCCTGTACCTTTTTTTTTAACAGCTGTCATCGTGTCTCACACTGAAATTCAAACACAGTTTAACTGATCACCAAAGCACTGACCACAGAGCTTGACAAAGGTTTATACAATTCATTTAACTTTCAAACTTCAATTACAGTACAATTTGATGTGGATCCTAGATCTGGAGGGCTTAAATTATGATTTAGCAGTTATGGATGTTCAAGTTTGATATTGGATGAGACTTGATTGAATTTAAGGCAACTGTTGGGCCTTGGCAGGGGTATGAGCTCAGAGGAGTAGAGTTTTTGAAAGGAGTTGTACAAAACATTTAAAAGTCAATATGACAGATCTAGTTTATCAGAAAGATACTATTGGTCCAGTGTATCAGCAAACTGCAACAAAATATCCATGTCACCCCATCCAATACAACCACACGTTTACATGTATCAATGCACTGTAGAGTATGTGTACCGACTATGGGATTTGTGAGCCTGGATTCCCAGGCCATATTGTTGAACTGGCGACATCATTCTAGCAGTAATGGATTAACCTGTGGAGCTGGTGATAAGCCTGGGATTCTACTTCTTCTCATTTCTCTGCCAAGTCTGAGGCTATCTGGTACAGAGCTGAGGGAGCTGTAACAGTGGTGCTGCCTGGTGTCAGGGTGTCACTGATAGCTTCTTTAATGCAGATAAGCTTTTGGACTGCAGAGAAGAGAGGCTGGCAGAGACTGACAGGATATCCCCCCCACACACCTCCACCTCCGCTTTCTTCCTCCAGTCAAACACAGAGGAAAGACCAGGCCTGATAGATGTCTTCTTACTTCAACCTAGAAAAAGGGAGGAATCTAACAATTAAATGGGAAAGGGCATTTTAGTGGTTCCCACCCTCACTCTTGTAAACTCACACATTTACAGCTAAAACACGAAATTGGTGAAAATGTTGTTTAAAGTTAATACAAGTGAAAACTCTAAAAGAGAGAGCGCATTCTAATCAGGGCCATATCTACCACTGAGGACACAAAGGTAATTTCCATTTTAAATGGAAAAAAAAAAATCCTTTAAATTTTAAATAAGCTACTAAAATAAAAAAAAAAAGCGCAGTAGAGTTCCGCAGCTCAAGGATGAAAATGTACAATTATTACTCCATGGAAATGCAATCAAAGTTCATATGTGTCATGCCTACCAGTTTATAACAGTTATTATCAAGCGAAAAGAACCGAATTGAGCATTTCTAACTGCACTCGGTAATTGGTAATCAGGGCTTCCCCACAACGAGCAAGCTACTGAGGAGACGGGTGAGTTGTGTTCTCTTTTCAATAGAAATCCGGCTAAGCTAGCAGATGTTTGATGCCTCAAACTATGTGCTGGGAACCTATTTGTACTGTTGCTGAAGTTTGGTGCTGTTCTGAGCATTATTTGTGGCTATGAGAGGCTTTTTGATGGTGGTTTCTTGTTGGAGGCATAGACTGCAGTGTATTGTTGTCGTGCAGTCTTTTCGGAGGATGCTAGAACTACATAAGTTAGCGGTCAGCAAACTTGATCTCTCGAGGGGGGTTCTTACTCGGTGTCACGGTGTGTTAGACCATGGATTAAACTTACACCAGAATATCCCTTTAACTGGAGACCTTCAGCCGAATGCATCTGTGGTTGCCGTATCTAAACCAGATGTTGAAAACAGGAAGTAAAGGCGTAGCTGTCCTCGGATATGCCTCTTTGTTCAGGTTTTCTCCATGCAAAACATACCTGATCCATGTTTGGGCTCCAGTTTGGGGAATGGTGTCTAACCCTCAGTGGCTGTATCAATGTTGGTGGTTGTTACAGAGGATGTTGTAAACAGGAAAAAGGAGAGTTACTCTTCTCGTGAATGTATATATCTAATAAACCTTTTATAAATACACTTACTCGTCTTTGCTTTCTGTTTGAGTAAACATGCATCACATAGAAGAACAATGGAACCTTTTAAATGAAAAAGAAACAGGATTCAAACTTATACTCCTTGAGAGAAAAGAAAATGCCAGAGTGGTAACCTATCTACCACACCAGACAGAGCCCACCAGTGTTCCTCGGCATAGCCTATCCCACTCCACACAGCATACACACAGCTACCTCTTGGACGAAGAAGGTGGCTAGATCAACTTGCAACACAATGCCTATGCACCATTTTGGTACTGTGATGGTTTCTAACACAAATAAAGAGCCGGTTGGAACAGTTAATTCAAAATGTATTGTGTTGCCACAAATTCTTAATGCAATCATCTGGAAATAGTAAAGTTTGAAGAACTCTCATCAGCCCCAAAATAATAAGACCAAAAGCTCCAACACGAAACGAACTGACAAAGACAAAGAGGAACAGGTGGAGTGAAAGACCAGAAAAACACTGGGAGGGAAAAACACAATGGAGGAACTGAAATGTAAGACAAGACATTCAATTTAAAAATAAAACAGGAAATGAGAACATAAGAAACTGGGATCTTAACAGGCAGGACACAAACTCATGCTCCAAGCTGGGTTTCCCAGCACACACCCAGTGGAATCATGAGCGACATGCTGCGCATTCAATCTAAAAGAAGAAATGTAAATGAGACTTTTGGAAAAAGGACATCCACACATCCACACATGTAAAGAACGTAAAGGTCTTCCTACCCAGTGATGCACAGTTGCATAATCACAGGGTACATAATCTTACTTTGTAGACAGTCACTCCACATGATGTTGGATCCTGCCGGCATGGATGTTGGACAGTCTCGCATGTGCATCTTGAAAAAAATGTTCTTTCGCATGGAGGCCCTTAAGCAAAAAGGGAAAAAAATCCGTCATGTTTGTTACGTGCACATCAGAAACAATTTAACATACAAATGATATATAGTAAATAAATAAATCCTGGATTTACTGACCTTGTTGACTCTGTGTATGGGGTGCCGAATGTAAAGTTGAGCATGCTAAAATAAACAGCAACTTCTCGCCACATTTAGCAACAAACCACGTTAAAAAAAACATATGAGAATTTTTTTATGTTACTTTTGACCAGATTTACAGCAATATTTGTTAACTTTGTGATATTAACTTCTCTTGTAAAAATATAATCTAAATGTTAAATCTAAATGTGAAATCTAAATCTAAATGTTGACTCTAAATGTGAAATCTAAATCTAAATGTTAACTCTAAATGCTAAATGTTAATCTAAATGTCACAGGTGAAACAAAATATTTTGCTAATATGCAAATTCACACTGCCTGTCACCGGAAGTACCAAAATAAAAGCTTACCGAGTGCTGTGGTGACTCCATGGCGGATGCTGTAGCTGTCGCTGTAACTGTCATACCATGCATGGTGAAACTCTATATTGCAGCCAAAGCGGCCCTACCAATGTTTCCAGCTAAGTCGCTGGACATTCTGGCAGGCAACATGAGAGCATGGGGAGGAGATGTGATTAATTTTATTCATTATTTCAATTAATCTGACTACCCGGAGAAGACCTCGGATAGTGCTCGTTTGCGTCAATGAGCTTTTATCTTGGTACTTCCGGTGACAGGCAGTGTGAATTTGCATATTAGCTGAATATGTAGTTTCACCCGTGACATTTATATTTAACATTTAGATTTAACATTTAGCTTTTAGATTTAACATTTAATATTCAGATTTAGATTTAACATTTAGATTTAACATTTAGCTTTTAGATTTAACATTTAGCATCTAGATTTAACATTTAATATTCAGATTTAGATTTAAGATTTAGATTTAAATGTGATATTTAGATTTAGATTTAACATTTAACACAGCATAGATATAACAATTTCAGATTTAAGATACATATTCTTATCATTTTCATCCCCCTTGATGTGCCATTCCAAATTGATGTCATTTCATAAGAGTCGATGACTCTGACCTTTGCTGGAACAGTTTTGGACACCAGTTGAAGGTATCCATTCAAAATCTGCACAAATACAATTATTAAGTTGCATTTCAAGGAGGAAAAATCTGAAACAACTCATAAAACTCACCTCACTCACTCACTCACTAATTACCTCCCAGGCACCAGGCTCTGGAGAGCAGCAAGAGGCTATAAGGCCCAACTTAAGTCCACAGGATTGCCGCTCTGGTCCTCCATATATCCTCGAGTTCTGGAAATGTAAAACCTTAAAATCATAAAACCAGTCATTTCAAAGCATATATAGTGTGATTATACCATGTCACATTACTGAACAGGATGTACCATTGTGGGTGGGTTGACTCCCCCGGAAAGTGGCTGCTGGAGGGTCACAGGAGTTTGTGATGAGAGAAGGAAGGTTGTCAGTTTGAGGATGTTGAATGGCAGAGCTGGTGAAGCTGGATGGTGGTTTTGTGGGGAAGCAAACATAGACGAGTTAACACACTACACAGAGCCAGAGGAGAGACTACCAGCTACGCTCCTCAAAGGTAGCAGCTCTCTTCCTGCTCTGTGTAGTGTGTTAGCTAGTCTATGTTTGCATGATTTTGGTGTTGTGGTGGGCCAGACTGACACTTTTGCCCTTTATTGCAACAATTCTGAAGAGTCCAAGCATATCCAATGCCATTTTTCCTCCTTTATGTTGTTCTTCACTTGTGTTTTGTTTGAGGATAACATCTCCTATGTCTGTGGGTGATTTTCAAGTCCCTTAAACCCTTCCTCCCTCATCACCAGGCCCTCTACTTTATCCTAAAGTAAAAAAATGGCAAGTGTTACATTCCAAGCCATTTATCCAAATTATTATCACAACCCCTTGACTTCATAAATAAAAAGCAAAACTAATAAGTAAATATTAAGAGAACAATTGAATGCTTACGGAGCCCTAACCTAATTTTTACTACACTCCAACAAGCTAGTTCAAAGCCAAAGACTCCAACTCATTTTTTACAAGTGTGAATCCAGCATGGTGAAGGGATTAAGGGGTTAAGCCTACTGTTTGAAGCGTTGTCTTGTGGAGTCAACAGACTGTGGGGGGTGAGGTAGCCTTGGCTGTCGTTCAACTGCAAGGTAGCAGCTTCGGTCCAATACTTAGCTGATGGCACAGCTCGTGTCTGTGGGGGCACCCACTAGAGCAGAACCGGTTTGACCCGGCAAAAAAGTGCTCACACGGTTTCTTAAACAGCTGATCACGGTAACGTCTTTGTTAATTATGATGGTGATGAGAGAATCACCGAGTATGAGAGAATTTCAAATTAAAGTTCACTTCCTCTAAGTCAGGTCACGATACTTAACTGGATAAAACTAATTAAATCAGAAATTTGTTCTGGCAGGAACTTAAGGAAAGTTGAAGGACGTAAGATAAATCTATCGATACTGTGAAAAATATAAAGTAAGAAAAATTTAACGTGCGAGCAAGTGATGTTTTGAAGTGAGTAAAATGTGAAATAAAAAAGAGACAGAGAGGGAGATGCCTCTCGGTTCTATTAACTCTGATATCAGGTGTGACCCAAAGGGGCAGGGCTGCCAGTGTCTGCACTTTAGAGAAGATAAAAAGTCTTAAACTCACAGAAAATACATTTTAATGTTTCAAATCGTGTTTCACATACCTTGCTTCAGTCATGCTGTCTGTTATCACAGACTCCAAAGGTGGGCCCATGCAAGGCATTGTGCAAGTACACTATATTGCCAAAAGTATTCACTCACCCATCCAAATAACTGAAATCAGGTGTTCCAATCACTTCCATGACCACAGGTGTATAAAAGCTTAAAAGTTATAGTTCTAAAAGTTTCTTGTAACTTACTCACCTTGAGTGTGAGTCGGAGCAGCAGTTCGACCTCATTATCAGTCCACACAAACGATTCTGGTTTCTTTATGCGCATGCTCCGTCTCTTCTTCTCCGTTTTTGGTGAATTTCAAGCGCCACCTATGGGCCTGGAATATGAACTACAGCGTTTTGGGTCATTGTCAGTGGATCCATTTGGACGCAAATATTCTTGAAACGATGCCGAGGAAGACGGAGGGAAAAAAGATTGTTTTGGTACGTGTGGACAAGGCCTAAATCTCATCTTATCTACCTTCCTGTAACACCTCAGGCAGAGAGAATTGCCCCTCATATGACTTTCTGACCCTCACCCCAAAAGGGGATTCTCCCCTCCTCCCCTCACATCCTGATCTGTTCTTTACAGCACATTGATTACTGAATAGAAAATTATGTAATTTCTCACTATAGTAACTCTCAGACAGACAAGTAACTTTCAAGAAGAATGTCTGTGTCATCAGCTCCACATGGACCCAAAGTAAAAAAAACAAACAAAAAAAAAGCTTAAGTGATGGGATATGATATAAGAAAGTAAAGTTTTTATAGTTGTGTTGATAATTACGGGTAACTCAATAAATGTTGTGCAGTGAAAAATGATCTACTAAGGTAGAAAAGTTGCTGTTTTAAACTCATCACCTTCATAGTTCAATCTCTGCTGTCATTCATTACCCCACAATGCCTGATGCTGTAATGAGGATGCCCTATCAGCAGTCTTGTGCCTTCTGTGTTTGATTGTGTTTAATTTCTGGGTGGTAGCTTTGTGTGCCCTGCATTAAATCATCCTCTGTCAAAGGGCCTTCCAGGGGAGATAAGGTTGTAATGTAATATAGTATTCAGCAGAGCTCTGTGGGAAAAATCAATTTATTCAAAAGTGAGCTCTGTTGTGCAGCTGTGCATGTACATCATGATGTGCCCATAACACCTTTTGAGTACTTTAATATTTACTAAAAATTACATAACAATGCAACCTCTGTCATCTCTCCTGATTGACTGGAAAGTTCCATTAGCACTTTTCATTATCCCTTTGAGTGTTTTCAATTTACTGCTTAATAAATGACAGCAAGTACCATCACTCTATGTTGGAAGGACCAAACAAGACTGTCAGGACTCTTTATGGTGTACCACAGATGCAAAACATAATAACGCTGGACAAAATTGAACAACATAATCTAAAGCATGACAATATTTCTGAGAACAAACCAACAAAAAATGCACATCAAAAAAACACTTATATTTTATATATTTACACTTATTTTGATTCAGACTCAACCCATCTTCACTGGTTCAAATCTCAATCATTTCCAAATTCTATTGGAAAAAAAGACACACAAGTGCATAAGGTTTGAAAACCTTTTTAATTGAACTTGCATGGTTGTATTTTTCTATTTAATAATGAAAATGTGTGTACATTTGTGAGTTTACTCAATGTCCAGATAAGAGCCAACAGCATGGGCAGGTTCTTAGGTTAAGTCTAAGGCTTTACAAAGCATGAAAATAATGTGATTGAGAGGAATCTTTGAACTAAAAAATAAGGAATAAACTAAATTGGGTAAAAGTGTGATTTACCTGCTACCCACATTATTCTGTGTACTGTGAGTGTTTTTTATTATTATTATTAATTGTAAGTTAACTGCCAATTTTTGTTTATTTTAGATGTGTGGTCTACCATTTTACTGAGATCAAACACTACTTTGGACCTAGAACTTATCCTTGAGCTTAAGGTTCTCAGTGATACAGTGATAAAGGTGAAGTGCTTCAAATCTCTCAGTGTAATGATCTCTCATTTCTTCTGGCCACACAGCTGCTACTTTCCCTGCGTGCAGTCTTTGTTCTGCACATGCTCACTTGTAACAGATGGAACACATATCCTCTGTGTGTGTGGTGCGTGCTGAACTGCTAGAGCTGCCAACTACTGCCAGCTCTATCTTGTTACATGGACTAAATGTAATATAACAATATATGTTATATATGGGGGGGGGGGCACTGGAAGATGGAGACAATGGCTGTGGGCTTTCAGTGTTCTGTGTCCAAGCAGGGGAGTGCTGTGGCCGGGCAGCAACTATGTACCTAGGATAGGTATCGATAGCTGGCTCGGTGTGAGGAAGAGCACCGCATCAAAGCCTCCCTCAGGATCTAGTGCCGCAAAGAGGAGGTCTGGGACTGGGACTAGGGCCGTTGATTCGGGTCCAGACAAGGAAGACCCTTGGACAGTGCTGCGGAGTCAGCAGGCGTCCTCACTGGGTGAGGAGGAGTGCAGGGGGATCATCTGGGTGAACTGGGTTGTCAGCCGACAGGGCTAGCGGTTTGAGAGGTTCAGGCAAGGTGGAGAAGCAGATCCATCTGAGTCCCTGTTGCGACAGCGGACCACAACCTCGGTCCAAGGCAGCTGCTTAGGTGGCAGGAGGAGAGTTGTGGACCAGCAAACAACCATGTCCCGGAGGACAAATCTCTTTGGACTGTACGGATGCTACATCCATGAAGTTGGACAGCAGTTACTCTTTCCTCTGGAGTTCATCAGAGAGCCGTCAGATATCTTCCTTGAGGTCAGAGATCTTTTTGTTTGCTTTCTGTAGTAGTTCATGGTCCACACCAGGCATGGTTAGCAATGTTTTTGTGGTTAGCTTAGCCGTGAAGCTAGCGGGCGATACTGACCAAGCAGTAGTCAATCCTTCCTTTTTATTTTTAAGACATGGGGTCTTTAAGCTCATCTTCTTGGATTTTACGGCCCACAGCTAAACAGTTTTCTGGCGACGCACACAGCATGAAGCTCCAGCGTGAAACAAATCCATTGCACTGTTTGAAACATCAAAGTTGGAAAGTCAAGTGACCAAGGTACTGATGTCGTTTCTTATCAGAGTGCACAGGCATTTTGTTTCATCTGCAGTTTCCTTGGTGCCTGTTATAGCTATTTTGCTTATTGTGATTTGCACTGCTTGCAACATTGTGTAATGACATCATCGACAATACAACAAGATGACGTGAAAAACAGGAGTTTGTTTCTTAAATAGGAAAATGTGAATAATAAGAAATAAGAAAATATTCTTTACATCTCTTTTTTTTGGAACATTAGTTGCAAACCATCAGGGAGCACACACAGAGCAAATGTGCCACAATAATCCAAGCTGTTGGAAAAATGTGGAGAGAGGAGTTGGTACAGGCTCTTTTTCTCAACCTATTTCCATCTCTTTAGTTTATTCACATGCTTTTGATGACCCCTTTGCTTCCCTTTATTTTTGCTTCTCCAATTTCCTTTCTGTTCTGTTCTCAATGTCTCTCTTTCCCTGTCTTACATGCATTAACACTCTTCTTTTGTCTTCTCCACTGCCCCTCCTTCTCTTCGCTCTTCTCTCCGGCATATGCTTGTGCACAAATGAGGGATTTACCTAATGCATATTACATCCTATTTCAGCGAACAGGGGAAATTGAGGGTAAGGCTATAGATTTTTTTACTTCTAGGCATTCAGGCCCTTCCCATGCCAGACTGGTAAATGAAGGGTACCATCCACTCACAGGCTGACACCAAAGCAAGAATCATTCAATACTTACCTGAGTGCTACCAGGGCAGGAGGAGAAATTGCCTTTGAAGGGCTGGACTCATTTTGAAGGGGTACTCCTGAACAAACTGACTTTCACTTCACATTCACAGCATATGTTGTTAACTTAGTGCACACTGCATATCTTTTATTGAGTTCATAAAATGATGGTTGCACATTATCTCCAGTATGTTCGAGCGAGATGGCGCCACTGTGTGTTGCTGGCCGCCTGCTGCTCCTACAATGGTTGATGTTTCTGTTGTTTTTAACCCTCGGCACTGCTCAGATAGAGTCTCTGCTGGTGTATGATCACCAGTCTCTTTTGGATCTTCGACATAATGTCAGAGATTTAGGTGCATTTGAGCATAGTGGACAGAAAACTTTGCCCCCGCTACTGGCAAGGATCCCGACTCACCTGTACCTGCCTTGGCTCCACCTGCTTGGCGGAAGCGTCCCCGTCGCCGCGGCAAGAGTGGCGGCCTGCTAGTGAAGCTGAAGATCTGGCTGGCATGATCTTTGTCCAATACCCGGACAGGACATGCATTAATCGATCCCTTCGTTGTGCCCCGGCGTTTCCTGGATCCCATCGACGCCTGCCTTGTACCTGTGGCCGGCTCGCTTGAGGGACTCCGGCCCCACCGCCCCTGCCCTCCTCGGCTTTCTCAGAGCGGCATGAACCTCCGGCTCCTGAAGACGCTGCCACAGGCTTGGCCTGGTGAATGCCAGATCACTGGTGAACAAAATGTTTATCCCGAGGGATTTCGTCAACTCCCGTGGCCTGGATTTCCTCTGTGTGACAGAGACTTGGATCGCTGCCGGTGAGTGCAGCCCTCTTGATTGAACTTCTACCTTCTGTTGTTCTGTTCTAACATGCTGTGGTGCAACCCCTGCTTAAGAAACCTGGCCTTGATCGTGGTATGTTAGCCAATTATAGACCTATCTCAAAGCTGCCTTTTATTTAAAAAATTCTGGAAAAAGTTGTCCATGCTCAATTGAAGTCATTCCTGGATGAGCATGATGTCCTGGAGGTCTTCCAGTCTGGTTTTAAAACACGGCATAGTACGGCGTCAGCTCTATTAAGAGTTGTCAATGACATCCTCCTGGCGAATGACTCTGGAGACTATGTGATCTTTGTCCTGCTGGACCTAACTGTGGCGTTTGATACTGTGGACCACAATATCTTAGTGTCTCGGTTGCAGCACCTAGTGGGCATTTGTGGTAGCGCCCTGGATTGGTTTAGATCCTATCTTGCAGGAAGAACTATGTGCGTAAGCCCTGTCATATGAGGTTCCACAGGGTTCAATTTTAGGGCCCCTGCTTTTCTCACTATATCTGCTTCCCCTGGGTTCCATCCTGAGAAAGCATGGTATCTCTTTTCATTGTTACGCTGACGACAGCCAGATTTATGTGCCGCTGAAGGAGAAAGATGCCTTCTGTCTGAATCCACTTCTGTTATGTCTTGAAGACCTTAAAGCCTGGATGTCACTGAACTTTTTAAAATTTAATGAAAAGAAAACTGAAGTGATGGTGTTTGGTCCAAGTGGCTCGCTTGACGCTTTGGTTTTGTTTTTTCCTCTATTTTTTTTTGGTTCAAGCCGCACGTTATTGGTCAACTACACGATGTGTGGTGTCATCCACCGATGTGTGTGTTTCCTGAGCAGGAGGGGCGGGGCTTACAGACACAGCACAGAGAGAGAGAGAGAGAGAGAGAGAGTGCAGACGCTACAGAGACAACAGGCTGGAAAGGTGAGGAAATGAGTGAGGGCAGGAAACGCAGTAAAATTGGGTGTAGAGTATGCAAGGTTAAAATCGCATATGGAGCAGGCTCTACAAATAACCTGCACAGGCACATTAGAACTGTACATCCATCAGTGCAGTGGGAAGAAAAAAGACAAGCAAGTGAACTTGCTACTAATGAAGGTGCCAGTTTGTCTACTGCGACTGTTTCTACTGCTGCAGTGTCTACAGTGCACCACCACAACCACCTGGACCTACAACCCAGAGCTCTATGACACAGTTTGTGCAAATGGCTGGCAAAAAAATTTATTTTTTGTAGCACTCTGTTCCATGTTGACTATAATAAGCCATATATATATAGTACACATTTGATATAATGTACATTAGTAATTCATTTTGCACATAATTTTTCATTGTTTTTGGTAATAAATTAATTTAAGCAACAAAAAATCTGAGGAGCCAGTTG
>OMLP01044756.1:0-18376 GCA_900302685.1 Spondyliosoma cantharus
TATTCGGAGAACAGTGATCACCATGATGATCAGCTCTGGAAATTAAAGCCTTTCAGCTTGTCTCCTGAGTTGGCTGACAAATGATGGCTGGCAAGCAGAGTGCGACCGTCAGACTCATGTGAGAGTTCTCGGTCTGAGGACGAGCTGGTCGGGGTCCAGGTCTGTGGCAGCTACAGAAAAAGTGACAAATGATAACAGCTCCTCCACTGTCTGGCAGCAAGCATCTGCCGTTGGGAGCCAAAAGTTATGGGAGCTAGTTATACCTCTGTCAGCAGCATTTACGGAGGCCATCTATAATGAGGCTAATACTTTTCAAGTGTGCGCGATGACAGGAGGCAGGTCTGTATGAGCAGCCAAGGCTGGACAGGCCCGAGTACAGTCATCTTCACAGGGAGCTGCCAGTCTGACAGCTGGAGGCTGAGCCGTTTGTCACTGTCAGGCAAACAGCGACAGACCTGGTCGAGGCTTCTATCAACTGTGTTAATTAGTTCACATGTGTTGTTTTACAGACAAGTAGGATATGAGAGCTAAAGAGTAAAAGAGGGGGAAAAAAACGAATGAATTTGGATTTAAAAAAAAAAAATGCTTCATGTCGTTTATCGCCATCCCACCAGAGGTAGCTACACATTAAACAACAACATATTTGACATATTTTCAACATATTTTCCTCTTTCTGGAAGAGAGACGAGGATGTTGGGGTACAAAATCTGTCATTTTCTGCAGCACTAAGTTAGCCGAGTCTTTGATAAGGATTCAGACAGGCAATCCTTTCCAAAGTGCAGATCAAAGCCAGTAACTGACTGCTTCAATGCAACCTCTAATATGAGCCCGAAGACACGTTCGTGCCTTGATGTTGTACCATATTGCTTATACATTACAGAGTCAATATAGCAGCACACTGCTGATAACACTGTCAACTGTGCCCATTGTGCTTAGCAAATTCAGGCAGTTTTTTTTTTCTTTCAGTATTTGTGAGAGTGCTGGCTCATATTGTAAACACAAATGGCTTATTCAAATCTAGGTCCAGGCAGAGCTTGTACTGTCAGACGTTCCTCACAGTGGATTGAGGCGAAACAGCACTTGACGGCTCTAACTAAGCCACGAGGAAGACAAAAATCAGGCCAAAGCAATATTTGAATAAGATACTTCACATGCAGAATTTAGCATTTCTCCATTTCCAATATGATGCAAAGCTTTGTTATTTTTTCATTCAAGAAAATTCCTCAGTGTGCAGCACTGAATTCCACCTTGTTAGTGCACAGTGTTACGGTCCTCAGCCCTTGGCTGTGTCCTGTGTCCTGTGTGTAGTGGGTGTGGGTGTGGCTGTGTCTGTGTGTTGCAGGTTGCAGTGGATGGCTGATTGGGAGCACCTGTGCCTGGCTCTGCAGCTGATTTAAGCCTGCTGGTTCAAGTCCTCGCTCTCTTCCTCAGGATCGACACCCTGCTGCTGTTGTTTAGTCTTGTTCTGCACCGGACAACATGCACCCCACATTTGACATTGCATACAAGCACCTTCCCACACCACTGACATACACTTCCACACTTCATTGTACATTTAATTTGTGGTATAGACAATAAACATAACTGCCTTGTTTCATCACGCATTCTTGTTTATCTTTCTTGGCAAAATAAGGTTATGGTGATGCTGATGGAGAACCAGAGTTGAGCAGTGATAAAACTGCACGAAAGTTTCATAATAACTTTTCATAATAATAATAATTCATAATACATTTTCATGCCTTGGTTGAAAAAAACTGTCGAAAAAACGTAGTCTCCAAAAGCAACCTGTCTTTAAACAGGCTTAACAGGGAGTGAGTGCAAGGGTCCAAAATATTTCATATTTAATTAATTAATATATTTTTATCCAAAAATAAAGACTTATTCAGCGAATAGACCACACGCTTAAAATTTCAGCTCATCCATCACCGCGGCCACAGCACCAGCACTTCTTTGTGCATACATGCATGAACACGGAGAACTACTACTACATTTATCATGTCTTTGGCTGCCACGTCGCCCAAATGCTGCAGACCCAGACGCCACACAGAGCAGTGAAATAACAGCATCGAAGACGGGGATGTTAAAGCATTTACAGATGATTGGAAAGTCATCCAACCAGCCAGTGATCTCCTGTCAGGAGGTCAAGACTGCATCAGTGTCTGATGATGGGAAATCTGTGACATGTATGTGTCAGTATGGTTACATCACTCTATCTATACACTTTTTTATACATAGTCATGTGAGTTATTTTAAATGATAGCTGGATTTCAGAGGAGCTTTGAGCAACTTGTTGGGAGAAACAGTGACAGGCTCAAAGTCAGCAGTATTTCTGACAGTGTTTGACAGACTGAAAAATGGACATGTTATTAATCATAGTCATCCTGAAGTCAAATGTCTCACTGTTATTGATGAATAAAGAATTATCTAACGATAGCTTCGCCAAAGCCTCTCAGAGAAATAATCTTTAAATAGAGACAAATGTACTCTGGTCCGCAAATAGCCACACTAGCTAGCAGGGCTCCAGGGATCGTCACTTCAGTGGGATCACTAGTTTGGTCCTGAATATACAGTCTGTGATGTGAACTAAAATCTAAAAAAAATGCATAGATGAGTGACATTCATGGTCGCCAAAGGATGAATCCCATGAAATGATTAATACTAACATTATTATCAGCACTTAGACCAACTTGCTAATGCTTCTAAAGACTGATATGATGCTGCTGCGTTAGTAATTAAAATAGCCACTTACTTACACTAGTTCATCAAGCACCAAAAGTATCACCTATAATCATTTCCCCAGTGATTTTCCCTCCTATCGGTGATTCCTTTACTTTTCTGTAGCGCCACCATGAGGTTCACATTTGTGGTTTGAGTAAAATGTACAACTATTGGATGGATTCTCATGGAAGCTGGTTCTGATATTATTTTGTTTTAAGTCTGGGGACTTTCATGTTCCATGTAGCGCCATCATCAGGTCAAATTTCAGATTTGTTTAAGACTTTACGATTAGCTAGCATCTACTTATAGATGAGAGAAGCCTGCTCTTGACATCGTGGGATCTACACATTAACTGCACCCACCTCGCTAATTTAGTTAGCTCGTCAGTTAGCCTCTCGTCTGCATGCTGACATGGAAAGACAAGAGTTCCTACGTGAAGCTGCTCATAACAAGCTCTTTGGAATATCAGTAAACAGGTCATGATTTCTGCAAAGAGACACTGCTGTTGAGTTTTCAAAATGTATTTTTTTATTTTTTTTTTCATCTGAATGGATAAATAGCACTACAGATAAGGGGTAAAATATGTGTTTTTGAGTTCGGGGTGAACTGTCCCTTTAAAGCCTAATGGCTGGTCCTAGTGTTGTTGATGAATAAAATCTTGAACATCGATTTTTGCCAGGAGAAAATCAAAATCAGATGTTCATGAAATACAAACAAAAATACAATTACTCTTAACATTACTTTCTACAGCGGTATCGAGTCCAGTTTAGCTTCAACATATCATTCCAGACATAACTTTAGTTCAGTCCCGTCATTTTTCACCTCTTGAAAGATCTCACTCTGTTTCAGAAACCCTCGGTTGTTCTGCTCCACAGATTTTAACTCGGTCTTTTCCCATGAAGAGCTGTCTCTCGCAGCACACTGGATTTCGCGATTTGATTAGCCTTTCTTGTCTCTGACAAGCCATCATTTACTTCTGTCTTCCAGCTCGCTCAATCTGGTCTCTGCTCAGACAGCTAGACGTATTGTTAAATATATGACTAATATCTACAGGGATCTGGCCGGATAAACACAACCTTGGACATCTTTGCCGGTTGCCTCTTACCTTTACAACACATTTTACACACACTTTGGTTTGACTTTACATGGACACTACAGGCCTGTGCAGCGTAGAGAAGCAATTAACCTTCCTGCATATTAAATAGCACAGACCATCTTTGTCCTGAGTATCTATAATTAATTTTGCACTTGATGATTTTACAACTTTACCCTCTGACATGCTCCATTACCTTCATCCATGGACATCACATATGTCATTCACACACACTCACACAGTGTCGATTCACAGAAGCCTTTGACTCAAAATCAAAACAATTGAAGCTACAGCAGATTGATCTACCTCAGATTTACACATATGCACTAACTCACAGTGTGTCACAACTCATCAAGTATCAGATATTTCTGAGGCACAAACAGACCGCGCACCAAGGTGACCCTAATTCATGGAGCTCATCAGCATCCCCTCTGACAAATATCAGAGCTCCTCTTATCGTTTATAGCCTGCTGGGCCCAATATCATTTCAACCTGTGCAGGTTTTCTTGTTGCACAACCAAATCTGCGACCTAATGGCTATCTGCTGCTCTAGCCCCTGCAGTCTGAGTGGTGATAGCACAGAGTGTTTGTTTGGTCCTCAACAGGCACCAAGCAGATGGAATTATATCGTGACAGAGGAATGACTACATGCTGCTGAAACATATAAGAAAATGTATAACATAAAACCACCAAAGTGTATTTTTATCTTGTATATCGTGAATTGTATATTCATTGTTTACTATCTGGATGCTGTTAAAGGAGAAGGAATGATAAGGTAGATGATATACACAAGATTAACTACATGACAGTGAACCCTTTAGCCTGGAAACACATTACACAGCATGACTGTAAAATATCAGAATGATGAAAATGCTTATTGCATATCTTAGTGCTTTACATGGTTTAATAAAACATGTACCATCCAAGGACAATACTTCTCTGGTAATGGTTTGCGACGTGTTAAATAGGAAAAAATCCAGAACTTTTTGCGATCATCAAATCCTGCGAAGATAAATCTTTCTGATTTCGTCATGAATCACTCTCGCCACCACTAAAGACCCAAAGGTGAAACACATTTCCCTATTTAGAAAGTAATTCACACAGCAGTCATAATTTACCCCGTGTTTTCCTCGTGATTTTGTCCGCCGCGCCGCAATGACGGGAAAATATATTTGAGATAAATGACATGTTAACAGAATGATTTCATGGTTCAACGCGTTTGCTGTGATTTATACCGCAACCGCCAAGCCTTTAAGGTCCCCTATTCATCCCAAAAAGGGCTAAATATATATTTTGATTGGAGCAGAGACGGAGGGATGTCAGTTAAAGATATATGTCCAATTCTATCAACATCCTAGTTATCCCGTAAAGTCAAAGGGTCTTAGAAAATCTGCTGTAATGAAATAGGATTGGACACTGACATGGGAAATGCATATGCCCCCTCTTATTATAGCAGCCGTTTGATATGAAACACACTTGACAGAAACCACTCAAGCAGTTCCAGGTTGCTTTTTAAAAACAAAAAGCTACATTCCACCAAAAAAGTGACGCCTGAGTAAAAATTAGCAGCATTCATTTTCCCCAACCTCCTGCTCTCAGCCGTCTTGTAATCATTTTCTAAATTCTGGTTGAGTTTGGTGCTGATGAAATGCTGCGTTTGCTCCATTTTTCCTGCCACACGAGCCATCCATATTCCTCCTCTGGCTTGGCAGGGAGGAGATAACATTGTGACGGGGAGGAGGTGACAGCCTCATCTCAATGTGAATGGAGCTAATCACCAATGCAAATTGCAATCAGAAGGGCATATCTCTACCTAACTGAGAGATAATTGCGCGATTGTGCTGATAACAAAAGGTCAACCGCGTGTAGCCACTAAAGCTCTCAAATGATCATCAGACACACACCGTCTCCAGCAGTGAATATTTTTACAGATTGAATCGCTGCATTAATTTTAAGGACAAACACTGCTACGTCTTTTTTCGATGATAAAGATTTTAAACACTGATTATTCAGCAGATGCTGCCTCTCAGATTGGGAACATTAAAATGCAAACAGCAGCGAGACACACGGATCAAACCACAAATATCCAGCGTTTCTACATTTCAAGCCGTAATAAAAAATTAATCAATTTGTCAAGAGAGCCGCTGTGATTGTTTTCCTTTCACCATCTCCACTGTCAGATTCAGTTTGCCATTGTCCTCCCTGACATAATGGAAAGCAGTGTTCCAGTGTCCTTGTGTGTGTGCAGCCTCCAGCTGTGTGGTAGGAGCGCCCTCTAGTGGACTCACCGGGGGATCTTGAAGAGGGCTTTGACTGGATGCATCTCAGCCAGCGGGGGATCTCCGTCTGCTAGCTCGATGGCTGTGATGCCGAGAGACCACACATCACAGCGGGCGTCATACGAGTAGTCGTACTGCTGCTCGCAGGCTATGACCTGGCAACATAACACAACAGTGACCATCCGAAACAGCTCATTTTAGACTGTTACTGAGTCCTAAAAATCTATTTTTTTTTCCTCAATACACATGAGGAAATCTGCCAGTGAGCTGAGATTAATTCACTTTCTACTTTTTCTTACATTCTTCAAATAAAGCACTTTATTAATATAAAAGTGTAATAACTTAAAGGAAATTATCAAAAGGATCATAAAGCTGAATTTTATACTCACTCCTACCTACTGCCCTAAAAATCTGGCAGAGGTACAAACATCTATATTTATGGACTGTTTAAACACTGAAAGGTGGGTCAGTTCATTTGCCGGTGCTATGAGCCTCTCTTTCCCACAGTCAATAATTATAACTGACACTACATTTTACAGCTGAGTTTATTCTAATTGCCCCTGAGGTCCCTCCCTACCAGCCCAATCACCACACCTCATTTCTGCCAAGGAGCAAGCCGAGGGGCCACCGACTCCCAGCTATTAACCTTGAGGCGACCTCAGGAGCTGCGCCCGTGGAGGGGAATACACAATGACACCGGGGAGAGTCTCACAGAAATAACTGAGCTGCTCTCCCTCCCTCTTCATGGCGTGTTTAAACAGATTTTGTTCATTCAAAATGTTTCCATTAGGCGCTAAAAAACGTCTACGCATTATTACAGATGTAGAACATGTGTTTGTTAACCGAAACGCATACTCTGACCTCAGGGGCCATCCAAAACGGAGTGCCGACTGATGTGTTCCTCCGCAATCGTGCGCTGGTCAATTGTGCTGAAACACCTACAAAGAAAACACACAAAAAATGTAATCTTTTAATTCTTAAAAGCTAGATATTCGTATGTTTGTTTGAGTGAATTTTCTGCAGATAAAAACATAATTTATGACAGAGAATAAATGTTTGAATTAATCAATAAATCCTGGCATATAATTTAGTGTGGCAACCTGCCAAGCCGTAATAATAACGGGCTATAATCATTTCAAATTATGTAGGACAGATTTTTATCAGCATGGGTCCACTTCATCTCCGTGACACAGAGGACATAAACATGCCTAGGGGTGACTCAAAGTCATTTGCCATAACAGCTTTCTTTTAATATGCAAAGGATCAAATAATGCAATTTAAATGAGCAATAATAGCCTCGGGTTAAGGCTACGGTCCATGAAATAAAAAGATGTTATGGTGAGCAGGGGACTAAAGTGTGGAGCACATAAAACGTGTTATCCTGTGCTTGTGTTTGACAACAATGTTGCAGGATTGTGCTGCCGACACTTCCCATAGATCAGTCAAATAACCAGAAACGACTCATCTTACAGGGCACGTCAGAGAAAAGATTAACCTGACATTCTCAGACCTCGAGGCATTCGTCTCTTTCTAGTAAAAAAGAAAAATGAATCGGTTAAATCAGCTTTTTATAAAGATCATTACCAAAGTCAACCAGTTTGACTCCTCCCTCAGTTGTCAGGAGGATGTTGTTGCCCTTGACGTCACGATGGATAATCCGGTTGTTGTGCAAATGCTGAAGACCCTTTAAAGTTGGAGGGCAGGAAGGTGCTCGCATGAATCACAGTCACATTATTAGTCGTTTGTCATTAGTATAAATGAGAAAATGATGCATCAAAGGTTGAGCAGTGCAAACTATATAAAAGAACTCCCACAGCTGTTCAGAAGGAGAGACATCCATTACCGCCTGCCACACTTCCCCTGCTGGAAATAAATCCCCAGCAAGCTCTCTGCCTGTTTGCATCCCACCTCCTCCCGAACATTAGCGGCTTTGCAGCGGGCCATCTTACCAACAGGGCACTGTATAAGATGTATGAGATAACGGGCTCCTGCAGACGCTGGCCTCGGATGAGCAGGCCTTTGATGAGTTCTGTGACAGAGCCGCCGTTGCACAGCTGGGAGGGAGACAGAGAAACTCCAGTGACTCGTCCATCACTCACCACTCTAGATGATGATTCATGGGGAGAGGGAGCCCACACACACACGCGCGCGCACACACACACACATATACACAAGACCAGGGGAAAGCAATGCAGCATCACATGGCAGCATGATAGCATCAACAGTCCTGTAGGTGGGCTGCTGTGACAAACTGAAGCCTATTTTAATACTGCTTAATCATTAAAGGGTTTCACTTAAGCAACCAGATTTTTAGAGTTTCATACTTTTTAGGCTCACAGACACAATCAGTGCTGTATTGGGAGAGAAAGGGTTACAGGGGTTGCCTGTGGAGATGACTTGTACACGGACACAGTTATAGTTACTTTCAGTTCCACTCACCAAAACATGTATGTTGCTAGATTTCATATCATATCATATCAACGTGCAGGCCTAGCTGAAGCAAAAGATGAAATGATTCCTCAAAGCTTACTCTCCTTATTCTTCCCCGTTTGTTATAACTGTCATGCTCAAACTGTACTAGAGCCCAAACTGAAAATGACACAGTACAGACAGGAGCATGTGGTTAACCTGACACATATCGGAAACTGCAGAGGTCAGGTTAGTAATGCAAAGGTTTTGAGCATGACACAGTTGTTTGTCTGTCAGTTTGCAGCCAACAGCTGGGCAGTTAGCTGAGCAAAAAGATAGCCTGGCTCTGTACCACTGTTTTTACCAGCAAGCTGTTTTCCCGTTTCCACCCTCTCTGCTAAACTAAGCAGTTGTTTGCCATTGCTTCATATTTAATTTTAGATATGAGACTGGTTTCAGTCTTCTCATCTAACTCACAGAAATAAATCAATTAAGTGTATTTCCCTTTCCAAACATGTCTGATTATTCTGACAGTGACACACAAAAGTGACACACAAAACTAGTACACTGGTATGCTGTTAACTTCAAAATGCTAAACTGTAGTTTGATGGATGTAAGACAAACATGCATCTGAAAAAACAGACCGTGGGTAGGTGAAGAGCTTACCTCAAGTACCAGCCAAAGTTGTCCACCTGCTTGGTTGTCTGACTTGTAGAACATGCCGAAAAACTTCACCACATTAGGGTGGTTGGACAGGGACCTCAAGATGTTGTATTCTGCTTCGATCTCCTCATCCACATCCTTTAATCAACAACAGGCACAGTTAGAACATAACTGTCAGATATGTGGTAATGCAAATGAGAAGCAAATAAATGTAATGTAATAAAAAACAACATATATGCAAAAATATCTCAGGTTGTGTTTCATTCTGACATTCTGAGGTTGACTATAACGAGACTTCTCAGGACAGGGTTATAAACTCAGTAACAAAGGGAGGGACAGCACGTACTAAACTATTTCTGGAAGTGCTTTTCTATCCTGGTAAATCTCAGAGGAAGGGAAGAGTAACAGTCAGAGAGGCAGAATTTCTCTTCTTGGATGTCTGAGTGATAGTGTCAGCGGTCTAATCAGGGAGAGGGATGAGAGAGGAGGCAGCTTCATCTTCATGGCCATCAGGGGAGCATCATGGTGAATAGCACTGCCAGGATGGGGATTGTTCCATTGACACAATCACAGGAATGCCTCAGACCAAGACTCGCTAGCACAATGCGGTGCCAATGCAGAGACTACAGCGTCCTTATCACACAGACAAATGAACGGGTATACAGGGAGGATAGAGCCGATGCAGGAGCTACACTTTCCGGTAAGGTGTGCGTTGGACTGAACATGACAGGAAATAAATGAAAAGGGTAGGCATTGATATATATCACGGGAGCAACTACAAGTACAACTGCATCAAGATGGAGAGGAGGAAAAAGTACTGGCAACTTACTCTGTTTGAATGGCTCACATGCTGAGACAAGTCACAGTTATAAAGAGAAACACAATCATTATAGTCACTGCTTTTTTACTCTCCTGTCACAATATTGTGAGCTCTTGCAGTCGTGAAAAAACTGTCAATATAGATGGTTGTGAGGAACTCCCTCCTCAACAGCACTGACAATAAACACTTACAGTGAGGAGGCACATAGACTGATGTCAGATCAGTGCTTGAATGATCTTATTTATCTAGCGAAACAGTATACACACTTAAAACTGTCCATCAAGTGGTCCATTAAAGTTAACTACATTTTAGAAATGTTCTTATAACACGTATTCACGTAGGGTCACAAAACGAACAGAATATTAGACAATCAACAAGGTAGAGCCTCAATTAAAACAATTACAGGTAAGTAAAGGACCCTAACTGAGAATAGTCTTATAATAGTTTCTCTCTTGCCTTAAAGGTTCAATGTGTGAATTGTAGTTACTCGCCCCATCTCAGTCCAAATCTCCTGTGCTAGCAATGTAAACACCAACAGTCCCCTGACCCCTGAGTGGCTAGCTGCATAGCTAACTGAGCTAACTAGCTAACAGCAGCTCCAGTTAGCAGCAGTTAGCCGTTACTGTGGTGACATGCTGTTTGTTTTGTTTTCAGCATGCTAACATGCTTTACATGACACAGCTAACTTTGTTTAGAAGGTATAATATTTATCATGCTCATCACCACCTTAGTTTAGCTAGTTAGCATGCTAATATTTGCTATCCTAACCTCCACCTCCACGGCTGCAAGAGATGCTGTTGATGCTAATTTTAGATGAAAAAACAAAATTGTAACACAAAATCATTAACTATTTTCATATATTCCTCTAATTTGTACTTTTTGTCTTATAAATTACTCGACACTTTTTCCAAATTTTGGCCTCTAAAAATTAATCAAATAAAACAAAAGTAAAATTCTGATTTCAATCTTAACCCATACCACACCCAATTACGGGTCACTGCAGTTTGGCTATAATCTAAAAAGGTTGAAAACCACTGCATTAAATGACTATATGAATATAAAACAGGATGTATATAAGTTACAGAGGACTTCTTTAGAGCAATACATGGATCTAATAATGGATCTCTAGCTGGTTCTCCTCTCCCATTACAGTTAGCATTAGTTCAAGGTCTACACGCTGATCATTATGCTGTCAAGCAAAGATGTAGTTGTTTTGCACATTGGCTATCAGTTCAAATATCTGCACATGAATCTGTCAGCTTTAACTGACACCATATAGACCCTAATGGTTTATGTTACAGACAGGCAACTGAAAACAAACAACATGCAGTAGGCACAGTGGTGTTGGATTCTGTAAAATGTTCCACGGTAAACAAGCTTTTATCTGACTTACATTGATTGGATCCAGCACTTTGACCGCTGCCTGACTCCCATCCTTCTTGTTGGTCACTCTGTAGACTTTGCCATACGTTCCTTTACCAATGGTCTCCACTATATCCCAGTTACCTGATGGATCGCCTAGGTTCTCCATGCCAATCATGCTGGACTTGTAAGGATACAGTCCATACAGTGACCTCCTGGAGGATGAAGACAATATGAGGTGCAAAACCTTTGGTGAAATCAACTTTACAAAATATAAATGCTGTCATATGAGTGGCAAATCCAAAATAAAAAATGAATCCTTGATTGAAATTCCTCTGTATTCTGTCAAAACAAAAGAAAAATAAACAAAAGACGTTTGTCGAGTGTGTTTGCCAGCTCAGGAGGAGACATTTGGGTGCAGAGCCAGACCTCCAGGAGGAATAAACACCCTGAGTCTCATATGATTATTCCTTGATCCAGAGCTGTTTACCAACATGGGGGAACTCAGAGATGAATTTTTAGCTTTTAGGACTAAAACATTTATTTATCCTCACTCCTGTTTATCGACTACAGCAGTGATACACGGAGGTGAACTCCACTGTCTGGTGTTAACTTACAGTAATGTTGACTGCCCACTGGAGCTGGAGGGGAAATATATTTTAACCATTATTGTTGATGAAAATCTATCTGACATGAGTTAGACACAAATGTTCATGTGCATGGTGAAGTTTTATTCACATAACCTTTAGTCTCATTTCTCTCTGAGGCTCCCAGAAATTATAGCGACAGACAGCAAAAGGAGATGCAAGGTTACGCAATAAAAATGTTGATTCGTCTCGGTTTGAACCCTTTTAGAAATATCTGGGATTATATAAGTACACAACTCAACAAAATATAAACCAAAGGCCTAGTCGTTTTTAGACATCTTAATGCAGAATTCTTACATTTTATAACTTTAAGTGGAAACTTACTAGAATCTGAGAGAAATCCTTTACTTTGTCCTACAAAAAAAAGCTTCTTGTCGAGCCTCAAAACAGACCAGACAGACTTTGCAGCGAGAGAGAAAAACACATCTCCCTGTTGACATCACAGGGAAGCAAGTAATTAAAATAAAAAAGAAAGATCTCTGTAGAGCTGTGCGTGTAAAGCTCAGAGCAGTGCATTCACTCCCAAGGGCCCTCTCATTCAGCTCAGTGAAACGACTATATCCACCAAGGGAGCCACTTAACAGGTTTAAAGCAGCAGAAATCAAAGCAAAAACAAAGCAGACAGCTGTAGGTGGAGACGACAGCACTCTACTTACATGGCGAACGTTATTTTCTTCTGACTCATCGGGCCTGAGAAAAACTACAACTAAAGAGTCTCTGGTGATCATAATATAACAACACCAACAGCAACAGCAATCGCTTCCTCGAGAGGACGGGCAACAAGTGGCACTTGACGGAGACACTGAATTAGCTCTCTCCACGGGGACCTTGTCACTGCCCACAACTAAGAAGTGCAATCTCCTCAAGATCAATTGGATTGGACAGAGATTAACTTGACAAGTGCCGTCCTCAATGAGCTGTGTGCCGACAGCACACCTCCTCACAAACTGTTTTGTAAAATGATAATCATGTAAAGTGTGTTATAAGGTGATTTACATGTCTTCAGCCTATAAGAACAGATGATCAGCAGTGATGCAGAAGCCCGAAATAAATCATCCTTTTAAACCTACAAGTGATGTTTCTGTGACCAAATACATGTCAGACCAATGATGCAAGGCATTAACTGTCAAAACAGCTGAAACAGAATAACATGATGGATGAAGAAGTGGTGCTGCCATGTTGGGATACATGCATCTTTTTTTTCTTTTTTTTTGCAAAATGACACACATTCCAGATATAAACATGATGGAGCGGAATGTTTGCGTACGATCTCACGACCGCTCCACTCGTCATAAACGTGTTGTGCATCACGGAGGCCGTGTGACCCTGAGCGAGTGAAGTCAAGATCGGCAGATTAATGCGAAAAACGTGAATGATGGTAAACCCTCGGGAGCCGCGGCAACTCAGACACATGAGCACAGATTTATGAATTGTTGTGCATGCAGGATGAGCAATGGCATCCGGGTAGATATTAGATGGATATACCGCTATTCTGTGGAGACATTGAAATATGCAGCACTGAGTTCTAACTGATATCCTTCACTGTGTCCTTCAGGGAGCCGTGTGTGATACAAGTACCAGTTTATGTACCTTTTGTAACCCAGTGATTTTTGTCATCAAAAGGGAGAAACTACAGGTGAAAACATATATACTTTTTTATAAACCAGTCAATTTTAAGATTTTGTAGATGAGTAAAAAGAAAATATCCAAACTAAAAATAAAAGATGCAATATGTAAGAATTGGCAACATGTTGAACTAATTCTCACAGCAAACAGGGGAAGCATAACGCTAGCGTAACTGCTAACTGCTGCTAACTGCAGCTGCTGTTAGCTAAGTTAGCCATGCAAGAACTGTCCAGACTGAGAACTCAGAGCACCGATTAAGTGTTGATGTTTATACTGCGAGCACAGGAGCTTTGGATAAGGACAGATCGGGGCTCGCTGGTTAGCATGCTAACTTCAGTAGATATCCATGCAGCAAAATACAAAGATGTAATAATGTCAAAGCTGGCTATGTAACCAAGACTGCACTGAAAAAGTTACACAGTGCACCTTTAAAAGATAATTACACACGGTAAGTACCTGAATCACTTACCTACAAGTATTGTTTCATCTCCAGTCTAATAATCCATCATTGATTGATCTGAAGTTAATCGGCCACCTTAAACTGTGCGTGAATAATGCATCACACCTGCCTTATTAATCAACAAGATCCAAACCTGTTTACGTGCCATTTATAACTGTCGCTCTGTTTTGTAACATGCGTCTCACCTGCTCTGCATCTACATCGTGCTCTGAACACATCGCCAGTCACCTGTCTCCAAGACACCTTCACCGACTTCTGTAACAGATGGCTCATACAACAACCGGCTAAATTATCAACATTTTGCTGCAGCTTAGAAATAGCCTCAAAAAGTATGAAAGTAAAAGTAAAAGTAAAAGGTAAAACACAACAACAAGACTTAAACATCAAATTGTGCATCAGTCAAGCATAAATAATCTCACCTACTGTTTGAACATCACACATAAAAAGACTTCATCATAAGAGTTTACAACCATCACACACACAAGTGGCCATTTACTTGTTTGCATGTACTCATTATTCAAAATAGTGGTCAAAAATCATTAAAGATCAGATCATGAAGCCAAAAGTGACACATACCTGTTTCTGTGAGAGTGTTTGTCTCTCCCGCACACAGAAAAATCCCCACAGTAATTCATGTTAATCTATAGGGATTAATAATTCACTAGTAAATTGCAACCTGATCTGCAACACCATTAAATATTCAGGCGGCAGATGTGTCCGCTCATAATGGTGGCTGATATGAAGCATCTCAGGTTGCTCACAGGTAACCAGGAAGTGCATGCTAGTTGCTAAGTCACATGAATTGCTGCCCGTGTCCTCTCTGTACATTACGTTCTTTACAGGTCCAGCTACTTGTACTTCATCCGGCAGCTTCCTTCTTAGTTTTCTTGTGTGCCAGTAACAACAATGTCATCAGCATCTCTGCAGAAATTCTGCCAGCTTTAGTGGGAATGTTGCATGAGGATTCCACTGACCATAAAGTCAAATTCAAGTCCAGAACTGTGCAGACGATTCCAACGTCAAGTTTATAATCATCTATTTCTATATCTACATGCTGTTGATTAAAAATAAGACATTATTCCACCTGAAGAACCATGAGACTGCATGTTGCTGTTGCCTGGAGTTTAAAGCCCCGGGGATCTAATGTTGTGAAAGACAGTCAAGCCTGCTGGAAAGAGCTTTAATACGAGCAGATCTCGCTCCAAGAAGAGCTCAAATTATCATGTATGTTAAAAGCTGCATTTCCTGAACTTTTTCTCTCATGTCCACCTTTGGAAGCTATACAAATATCCCCACTCCAACCCCTTCCATTGCAAATACATTATACATTAATGGGAAAACTAGTCACAAAAGGAGTATGTCACTGAATAGGATTATCAAGAGGCATGGACAGGTTTTTAATGCATGTTTCCCATCAGTATATGTTGAGAGTGAATTAGAACAGTTGTTCCAAACAAAATGAAAAAAGGAAAAACACAGAATTCTGCTTATTTTTTCAACTTTTTTTAAAATGCTTCCCTTTTTCTGTGTCTTGTTGATTACTGGTTCATTTACCTACCCTTTACCTTTAAAAGCTAATTAATCTTTAGCATTTGCAAGCTGTAAGGGAGGTAACGAGTGGATATGGCATCGTTTTAAGTTTGGGAATTTAACTAGAGATTATGACAGGCTTCTTCATTTTCTTATTGACTTCTGTTTTACTGATGTGTTTGCTGATTCTTGATAGCATCAGAGTGTTTTCGTTTGTTTATTGTTCCTACACCACTGCCTGTATACGGAGGTCTGAAAAGTGAATCCAATATGGAAGTCCCTTAAACCTGCATTCTTTCTAATGGCCAGAAGGAGGCAACTTCACCGGTTTCAAAAATAAGCCCCAATTCTATTTAAGCTTATGAGAAACTGACCCCACTTCTCACTTGATTAATTACCTCAGTAAGCAGTCAATTTAATTAATTCAATCATTTAGACGATAACATACAATAAAGCAGTTTATGCTTTCTTTTGTGGCTACCTTGGGACTGTGAAGTCATTATCATAGTGTGTCCTTGAGCTAAGTGAGATCGAATCAGGATATCCTCCCCAGCTACACCTTGTCCAAGTATGGTCACTTCTAGCTCAAAAAGAAAAAGAAGACACAAGATCGTGATGCCCATAAATTCCAAAATCAATGTGTGATGTAACAGTGGGTTTACACTTCTTCTCTGTGACTAATGTGATTCATCTATCGTTAGTTCCCACATGTTTTTCGGTGGTCTCTCTGTGTCCCCTCAGCTTGGAAACCGCTGTTTGATTGTAACTGACAATAACTGACAAAGCAGATGTTAAGCAGCATTTTATATATTTATGATAATATGTTGTTCCATGTCAGAAGTGTAACATCAATCGTTGACCTGATATCAAAGTTTTTTTTTCTTGGTGTCACAAAGCAAAGAGAAAACCCAAACACTGCTCTTTTAAATGAACAGCAGACACGTCATTGCTGCTTTGGAACAGGACACCATTGGTTCTCAATGCTCAGGTCAGGTTACCCTTTGTTTACCATACTGTGTCAGCATACCTGAAAAGGGACATCGTATCTGGTGTATAAAATGCTGGTCAGTGCTTCTGTGTGACACAGTGAAATAGTTTTATAGACTATACATAAAAACTGTACAGGTTTCCGGTTACATGTTGCTTTGTGATAATAGCAAATGCAGATGCTTCTTGGGCAAGATACTATGTCCCCCCCAACAATTCCCAGTTTCAGTGATGGTTGGAGTTGGTAACGGCTTTAAATGATGTGAACAGCTGCAGCACACGGGCTGCCTTTGTCATCAGAAACACTGCAAAGTAAAAGTGAGTAATCTAATTTTCTGCTTCCATCAAACTCGCACAATCCCACCCTCTCTGGTTAAAGCCTTACGGGAACACCACTTGGTAAACCCTTTGGTAAGTCTGTGGAGAGAAAAAAAACTCTCAACTATAATCCCTTTTAAGGGGATATGAAGAGGCTTTGCAGTAAACCTTCGCTAGCCACGAGTCAGACCGAAGGCACAGTGCCCTTGTTCTCACCCTTGACGACAAAAGCCTCACGCGACCAGAAATAAACACTTTTTTTCCCAGTTTAAGCGCGCTAAGCTTAGCAGTGGACCTGCATGATTAATAATCTCAAAGCGACAACATTGGATACATAAAACATCAACATTTCATCATTCACAAAAAAATGTAATACTGTTTCCTGCAAAATTCTTACCTCTAATTACAGACTCATATGTTTATAAAATACTAAATCATATGATCAGTCCTTTAGAATATAAAACATAAATATAAATTTCAATTTTAATTTTAATTAATCAACATAATAAAATCTCCTTATTTTAGATAATTACATCACCAACACTGAAATCTATTTGATGATTACTGTCAGCATTTTGCATATATATGAAGTGTTACATTTATGTTGTAATATGAAATGTTTTAAAGGTATAAGAAAACATTGATACACTTAAAGTCCGTGTAAAGCAGCAATAAATTTGTGTGATGACTTTGTCACACCACAGAAACATGTGTCATTGACCACTGAGCCAAATTTGAAAGATTAAAAAAATTGCTAAGTATATAAAATTAGGTCTCAAAATCATGGAAAAACAACCTCTTCTCTCTGCTGTGAAACGCTGGGGGCGTGTCAGTTAGAGCCGCTGGAGCCACTCCCACATGTGGGAGGGGAGCTGCCTCAGTGTACTGAGGACGTAACCTACGATCTTCTAGAATATGATGCATTACTATTGATTTAACTATACAAAAGCATGTTGTTGTTAAAAATGAGCAGCCGGCACATAATGCCGGTGGCGGAGATGATAGCACCTGCTGCCGGTGGGACGGAGAGGGTCAGTGGCGGGCACAATGCCGGTGGCCGTGATGGTGGCACCTGCTGTCGGCAGGACGGGAGGATGCAACCGGGGACGGAGAGGGTCGGTTCAGCCCCACTGACCAGCGTCAATGGACTCTTCAGAAATCCAGACTTTGCCTGGTGATAGTTGTTCTAACTATCGGGGTAAAGTGGACACTGCAGAGACGGTGTTGGTGGTGATTTTGAACTCTCCACAGTAGCTCCTCTTGACAAAATTGATCCACTCTTTCCTTATGTTGTGTCAGTGGGAAACTTAAATAAGCTAACAGAGCCGTTACCCTGCACACTGTGGCATCCAGGAAAGATGCACGAGCGACATGGAGGAGACATGACTGGTTAGCTGACTGGTTGACTGGTTAGCTAGCTGCAAACTATCGTAAGAGATGCTATCCGAGACTGGAGAGCGAGCG
>OMLP01044757.1:0-17689 GCA_900302685.1 Spondyliosoma cantharus
CTAGACTTGGTTTAACAACAGACACTGAAGTCAGTCCTCGTCTTTAGGAATGAAATAATGATCGATACAGGACATTTCTTTTACTACAAGAAACATGAAATATCAGTTTATTTAGTCAGAACACAGATGAATTGGCCAGTACAAACTGAGCTGACTCGTTTTGGTATCTATAGTGTTAACACGTCTCTTGAGTTAACTTTTTATTGTGTGTTTGGAAAAGATGCAGCGAGCTCAGTTATGCACTCATCAGTTTAGTTGTTGACTAATCTGTACACTGTCCAACAATGTGAAAGACATTCCATTCTTCTTTGGGCATTCCTCAAGCAGTTCTTGTGTTTTTTTTTTTTTTTATATTATAAATTTTAAGAGATTCAGTGTTTCTTAAAGATTTTAAGTTTCTGACATGGGACTTTTCTTTTGAAATGTTTTTCTCACTGCAGGAACCGACAGGTGAACACTGATACTGCGTGATGACTCTGAGGTGTTTTTAAGAGTGCTCATGAACAAAATAGTTGCAACTGGCATCAAGTCTGTCAAATGAACTGAATTGGAAATGAATAAACAAAGTTCTGTACCGACTTCTGTATCATGTTTGTGTGTGTGTGTGTGTCCAACAAAGTCCTGTGTTACTCTTCTTTGTGCAAACAGGCAGCAGGTCGGGTGTTCACTGTATTCAGATTAACTGGGTTTAATGTGTCACAGATGTTGAGGAAAAGGAAGTATGTCCTATATTTTATCAGCATCAGACGGGTTTGATCTGCTCGTTATACTCTTAAGTGAATGCAGTGCACACACCCACAGGTTTAATTAAATGAGCCACACACTGACTAAAACCAGTTACACTTCATTCTCAGCATTATATTCAGCAACACTTTAATGTCAGACATTGCAGAGCATTACCTGTTATTGATTATCATCATGAAACATGTTTAAAAAAGCAATCGAGCTATTTTTCAAGCCACACACAGAAGAAGGCTCATGCTGTGAGTCTGCATCTGATGGAAGCTGCAGATTCTGTTCACAAGGTGAAAAAATGTGTTTTGAAAATGTATATAAAAGGCAGCGATGAGTACTAGCTTAACTGATTCAAAATCATAATAATTCACAAATAATTTTCTTATAGAACAGAATCGCCACATTTGATAGAGGTGTGGTTCAAGTGATTGGTCCAAAAGAAGGGCGGCATTAAATGTGTTCACTGGTTACATGTTGGTCTGTTGGTGGTGAAAGAGGAGAGACGGATTACTGGGTCGTCACTTGGTGGGCGGAGAGACCAGGACAACTACAAATACAGGGTGAGCCTCTTTCTAACATTTGTACAGACACAGGAACAAACCCAGAAGGATTATAAACTGCTTTCTACAGGTAATGCTGAGTTTACTTATTTTAGACTTAAAATTCAAGTGATTCTTTCTCTTTCTTATCGTTGTTCATATCCTGTTTGGTTGCATGTTTTTCAGTCCAAAAAAACCTTAAACATAAATAAATATGCACATAAAACAAATGAAAATTTAAACCAACAACTTAAACAACTACATTTAAATACAAGTGCAGTCTTGTGTTGAAAGTAAAGATACATGAAGTCCCTCCATCTCTAAAGAAATCAGGTACAATCATGAGTGAGGACACGGAGGTCGACATGAAGGAAGTGGAGCTCAGTGAGGTGGACCTTGAGAAGCAGCCGATCACAGGCGACAGCCCGGCTGCAAACGGACAGAACAATGGCAGCGGCAAGCTGACGGTCCCTGAGGACGAGGTCACATTCACCGGGCTGTCCAAAGACGAGCTGATGAAGGTTGCTGGCACTCCAGGGTAAGAGCCACTGAGCAAGAGCTGCTATAGAGTGAGACGTTTGGTGTAAGTCAGTGGTCACCATCATGTTTCTGTCTGGTCTTCTGTCTTTAGATGGGTGAGAACCCGCTGGGTGCTTCTCGTCCTGTTCTGGCTGGTCTTTGTCGGCATGCTGGCCGGAGCCATCGTGATCATCATCCAGGCTCCTCGCTGCAGAGCCCTCCCTGAGATGGACTGGTGGATCCAAGGCCCTCTGTACCAGATCTCTGACCCTGAAGCTTTCTCTGGTGGCCTGAAAGGTAGAGAACATTTGGTGATTGCACGGTTGGTGGTTTGATCCTAACCTCCTCTTGTCTTCGTGTCAGGGTGTCCTTGGGCAAGACACTGAACCCCAAATTGTCCCGATCCAGCCACTGGGGACGTATAGAGGCCCCGCAAGCCAGAGCATTCATACCTGCTGATCCTCAATAAGGAGGGTCACATAAATTAATCCCTCTGCATAAAATCATACAGTCAGATTTCCATTATGAATAAGTCGAGGCCTGGATTACCAACCAGAAGGAAACAGATGATCCGCTGAAAGCAGTCAAAAGAAGAAGTAGAAGTCTTGTGACAAGGTTTCTGTAGTTCTGCATGGACTATGTCAGCCACCACAGCATGACTGCAGCACAGAAAAAACCTACCAGTCATGACTTTCATATCTCTCCTACTCAGATTTGCGGTTAAGGTTGAGCAACCCAGTGCAGCCCCACCGTTTAAAAAGTCACTTCAGATCTCCTAGTTGATCAAGCGAGTTTCTTTTAAGATTCTTAATGAGATCATCACAATTATATCAGCATACACTTTTCACTTTTAATTCTAACCATCTTTGTTATTCTAAGTGGCAGGAAGGAGGGACAGATTGTACTTCTGTGCTCAAAGAAAATCACAAGATAGTAACTGTGTTGTCCTCACCGTCTGACCCGCTACTGTTCACACACCAACGCTCTGTCCCTCCAGGTGTGGAAGCAAAGTTGGATGAAATAAACCAGCTGAAGGTGAAAGGCCTGGTTCTGGGCCCTCTTCACACCGTCCAGAAAGACAACCCAAATGCCCTGTTGCTTGACCAGATCGACCCGACAAAGGGAAGGACTGAGGACCTGACTGCTGTGCTGGAGAAGGCCCACAAGAAAGGTAGGTCATGAACTGAATCAGATATTAAAACCAGCAACAATGTTGGGATCATTCTCAGTTAGTGGTGAGAAGTAGTGTCTAGTGTTTGTGAGGTTTTGTTGTGTGTGTGTGTTTTAACTCTTGTCATTTACGTTTCCTATCAGGCATTTCTGTGGTGCTTGACCTGACTCCAAACTACCCTGGAAATGCTCCCTGGTTCAGTGGTGATGTTGGTGACGTGTTGGAGAAAGTCACGGTAGGACTCACGCCGTGTTCACTCAGTCACTCTTGCACGTGTGTGAGAGTGCAGCGTAGTAAGATTATATGTCCTTGAACTGTTTTTGCTGGTGTAGCTAAAGTGCTCATGTTCTCTCGCAGGCTGCAGCGACTCACTGGCAGAGTTTGGGTGTGGATGGTGTCAAGTTGTCTGGCTTCAATGTCGCCTCCAGCTCTGCTGATTGGCCAAAACTGCAGGCTGTCGTCCAGGGCAACCGTACAGACGACTCCAAGAAGAGGTGACTACAGAGACCATTTTCTGACCTTGAGTGCTGCATAAGTAGATGATAACTTTGACAAAACCATCATCTGCTGTATCCTGCAGATATGGGGAAAGCAATTTTGAGCAAAGTCTACACTAATCAGGCCTTATAAGGCAGAGTTTTTAAAGGCATCAGTGAAATGTCCCCTGACCGGGTTGTGTTTCCTGAGGAGGTGGAGATTAAAAGCATTCCATTGCTGCAGGGGTTAGGGAGAGACGCATCAACAAGAAATGCATTCACAAGCCACAGATGCTATGCACTGTAAAGGCAAAGCGACACCTTGTGGATGGTTTGAGGAATGACACTAATCTTACCACATTCTCTTTCTGTCAGGGTGCTGATGGGTGCAGTGGAAAATAGATCGACTGCTGATGTGTCCCAGCTCGCCAACACCACGGGTGTAGATCTTGTCCTGTCTGACCTGCTGAGCAGCAAAAATGGAGGTAGGCTGGTGTGCCCCGTTTGTCTCACTGTACTTGGATGTGCATGAAGTGTCTATCTTTATAAGTATTTGGCTTTATTCTATTATTTTGAACAGAACACCTCCTTTATTTGAGTTTTTGAACAAAATGTCAATTCTTGTGTGGAAAACCAACCAGTTGGGCCTAAATGTTGTGTTACAAAATTATTTTCTCCCTGATATGTGCAGGTGTGGAGCGCATCAAGGATATGGACACCCTAAACTCTCAGCAGAGAAATCTGGCCTGGGGTCTCGGTGCCACCCAACAGGACCAGCTGTCTAAACAGGCGAGGACTCCGGGTCTGATCCGCCTCTACCAGCTCCTGCTGTTCACCATGCCTGGAACCCCAGTGTTTACTTACGGAGACGAGATCGGCCTTCAGGCAGGACAGGTAAGTTAGAGAAGGGAACAGATTACAAAATGTTTTGATAACCATACAGCTATTTCAGACTGTAACATTTGTCTTCTTGTTTCCTTATCAGGGTTCAGAGTCTCCTAAGATGGTTTGGGACCTACAGAAGGAACCTGCTGAAGGAACTGCTGTCAATGAGACTGCTGAGGTAAGAGTGTGTCCTCAGAGAACGTCAGAGTAGAAAAGGAGTCCTCGAGTAAACAAGTGAGGGAGACACGGTGAAAACATGAATTTGCTTTCAGCTTTTTAAAAACCAAATCCTCTTGATTTGTCATATTTACAGGCTGAGCGGAAGGAGCGTGTTGACATCAGGAAGTGGTTTATATCCCTCAGCGACCTGCGAGGCAAAGAGCGCTCTCTCCTCCACGGTGACTACTATTCGCTCTACTCCTCCGCCTCCTCCCTGTCTTTCCTCCGTGTGTGGGATCAGAGCAGCAGATACATAACAGCCGTCAACTGGGGAGGAGCGGCCGAGAAGCTCAAGATCAAACTGGCACCTACAGGCAGGTTGAACAGAAATGCTTCTAAATGAATCATGACGTAGCAGCGACGGTAGTTTTTAACATCCTGATCTTTGCTCCTGCAGACGGACTAGAGCTGCCAGAGACGGCCAAGGTGGAGCTGTCGACTGACGAGGCCCTGAAAGCAGAGGACACCGTCAGCTTGGATGAAATCACTCTAGCACCAGGAGGAGCAGTCCTGCTGCAGTTCCCCTATAAAGCTTAAAGATGGCGCCAAACTGTAGGAAAGCTACCTACAGACTAGACTTGGTTTAACAACAGACACTGAAGTCAGTCCTCGTCTTTAGGAATGAAATAATGATCGATACAGGACATTTCTTTTAATACAAGAAACATGAAATATCAGTTCGGTTGGTCAGAACTTATATTAATAAATACATTTGGTGAAAGAAAATGAGAAAGTTGGCCAGTACAAACTGAGTTCAGTTGTTTTAGTTTATATATCTTATAAAGTTGACTTTTATTGGGGTTTTAATGTCAGAAAAAGATGCAGTGACCTCAGACATCTCATCTGACATTCTTCTTCTTATGTTTGTTTCTATTTGACATTTTAAGAAAAAGATTGATCACAACATGTCTGAAGACTCTGGAGTGTTTCAGAGCCACTGAACTAAACCGTTGCGTCGGCCTCGGGCCTTTCAAACCAACTGAACTTGAAATGAATAAACAGAAAGTTGTGAGCGACTCCTGCGTCCTCCTCAGGTTCTGCTGCGTGTAACACGGCTCTATTATAAGCGAGGGCTGTGTTTAAGAGTGTTCTTCATGCTGGAGATAGCATCAGATGAGACGTTCACTATTTTCAGAAAGTACAGGTGTGTAAGTGTGTCACAGATGTTGACAAAGGAAGCACGCCTCTATATTTTATCGGCTCATTATACTTCATCGTGCACAAACTATATCCACGAGCTTCACTAAATGGGTCACACACTGAAACTGCTGTAAATCATAAACCCTGTAATATGTCTGAAAATGTATTTATTGTGTAACAGTAAGAAACACTCTCTACTTATTACAGATCACTTGTAAACCTGTAAACATATTTAAATTACAAATCGTAGAGTTTCCTACCGGAGCTCGTGTCACGGTGGTCTCTGAAACTCTTCTCCTAAATCATGATTTTTGTGAACGGCGTGAACTTCCTGCGAGATGAATCAGCACAGACACAATCAGGCGTTAATACTTCCTCTGCAGACACTGAACTTCCCACGGTCGCTTGTTTTTTACTCACGAATAATTAATCTGGTGAGGAAATGATCTGGAGCCATGAAAATCACACAGGTGTGATTGAAAACCTTCTATTTTCTCTTTGAATTATCTGAATGATAACAGATGATGATATATATATAATATGGTAATAATAGCTGAAGGGTTAGTGTAGCTGGTACAGTAGAGCTGCTGAGCTTTGTTTATTATATACTCTGAAGAAATAGTTTTGTTGTCCACACAACTTATCTTACACTTTCTCGTATGTGTTGACACGTTCAGTTCTGAGCGGTACAGATCTTAAACATTCACATTGATAGAATTTAACAGTTTCACAGTTGTTAGTTGAGAAAAAATACAACATTACACCTTTAATCTGACATGAACTGGAGACCAGTCTGAGGTCTTTAACTAGCACGACATTAAAACTGCAATTCTGCTTTCATTCAGCCGTGGAAAGTGACTGTTGATTAAAATTAAAGATATAACATTAATATATTACTTTGGCAAAAGTGAACGTCACTAATAGAAACAGTTAACTTGATATTATATCAAATGTATTTAAGTATAAAAGTTCATTTTCTGGCAATAAATGTACGTAAGTATCAAAAAGTAAGTTATACATATAATTTCATGTATGTATATTTTATAAATCGACCGGTTATCAGCCTGGCAGATTATCTCATTCGTTATTCAGCTTTTTTCTGATCACAAATATAAAAATGATGAAATAAATTAATATCTGTGGCAGCAGGTGATCTGCAGCTAAAGTTAGATGTTAACGTGTTAAAGAGTTTAATATCGTGAAGTAGCAGAGAATGAAATATTACAGTCAATATTGCACTTTTGTAAAAATGTACTTCTATCACCGACGAGGTGTGTGTACATTTACTCAAGTATGGTGTTACATTTTGAGGTAGTTGTAGTTTTCTACAGCGCTCCACTGCAATCAAACTCTACTTTATCTTAGATATTAAGCATACCATCGTTTTTAAACTCAACATTATATAATGGGGGTAAAACTAGCTCCAATATTAAAGTATTGCTAATAATAATGTAAAGATTTATCAAATGCTGAAATCTAACTGTGTCTTTGTTTCATCACCCTCGTGTTTAATGCAACATCATAAAGCTTTCCATTTCTCATTCACAAACACTCCATTTAAAACTCATTCCTTTGATAAAAATGTCAAACAGCCCCTTTAACAGCTGAAACTGGAGTTCATTCTGAGCAGAGTTTCAGGGTCTTGGTACAATACCGGGCCGCCGCGCCGCTGCGGTATCACAGGGGAGGTTTGAAGTCGATGATACCGGGAATCAGAGCCCGTCTCAGCACCTCTCCTCGCTCCCCACGCCACTGCGAAACCCAACCACCGTCTCACCCACCGCCATGCACACTCATGACTGACTCTCAGTCTGAGTGTGACACACACACACACACACACACACACACACACACACACACACACACACACACAGGCTGACATGACCTTTCAGGAGCTTTTAAGGAGCACTGTAGAGACACAAATGATGTTTTTTATACTGAAATACAGCAAAGTGAGCCAGTCTTACCTGTGGTGGTGTAATGGAAACCCCTCTGCCCTGAAAACCTGAAACCTGCCAGTGAAAACAAGAAGCTGTATATTCAAAACTCACTCAATATATACTGACACTGACTTAACCAGTTAATATACCACCAAGTCTTCTATAAGCACGTAAACTGAATCTTTTCTCTCTAGATAACTTTAAATACTTTGTAAAGTATTACGTTCTTATAAGCTGCTTATTAAGACTGTGTAGGTGTTAACAATATTGAACTAAACATGTTTGTTGTTGGATTATAAGACATTTATAAGCCTGTGTTAATACACAGACTGCTTAAGAATGGTAATAAAAGTCTGATTGTCGTCACAAACACATCTGAGCTGAACACACTGACGTGTGATGTTATTGTTAAACCTCGACTGAGCTTTATTAAGATTAAAACAAATGTTATTATGATTTAACTATGAACTTATTAACAGTTCACTATTTTTTTGCAGCTGCCAGAACAATGTTTTTATATTCTTATTAACAATTATTATTATAGCTGCAAAAAGCTTAGTTAACTGTTAATAAGAACAAAGTTAAAGGATAAGTTCCCCCAAAAATGAAAATTCAGTCATTATCTACTCCCCATTCTGATGGAAAGTTCGGTTGAAGTTTAATTTTATTTCTGGAGTTTCACAGCGAAACAGAGTCGCAGCGTTCTGCTAAACAACCGAAGCAGCTGAGGACGTTAAAAAAACAACCAACACAAACAGAAAATACATAAAATGTCTCTGTCCAACGTGATCAAAGTCTCCAGAAGCTCCAAGATCCCACATTGTTTTAAAAAAAGACGTTATTAACATCACTGTCGCTGCTAAGCTACCACTGAACTTTCATTATAGGGTGAACTGATCCTTTAACAAATGCATCATAGAGTATTAATCTTCATAACTACTGAAAGGACTAATCAGGCTTTATTATTGTCATTATTGTCATTATCATTATTATTATTGTGACCTATTAAGTAATAGTTATTCTGAGGACGTGAGTATAAAGTGGAGCGGTGACGATCAGTCTTGTTTCTCTGTACAACACTGGGAAACACCAGAATCACGCCCAGTGCTCTGAGGTTTAAACTTGAGGTTTGAAGAAGAAATAATCCGCCCCCTCATTGATTTTCTGTCACAAGATGATATCAATTGGAATGATCAGACTGCTCGACACTCAGTGGCTCCTGGGTCGGTCCCGCTTGCTTCTCTAGAATGTATTCGATGGTTTGCTTTTGATTTTCCTTCTGCTGTCAGCTCGAGGCTTCAGCGGGTTCACGATGTGTTCTCGTGGGCTCTGAAACTTACAGCTGCTCCGAGGCTTCAGCACAAACGTGTGTTACTCCTCATTCCTCCCGCTGGCTCCAGTTTGTACAGCTCCATCCTGCTTTAATACCGACTGCGCTCTGATATGCTGTGTGGTCGTTCAAACTGCCAGTCGGCAGGTTGTGTCATTATCATAATTGTATCTTTATCAGGTAAACGTTGATTGCACATTATAACAGCTATATAATAATCAGCATTTAGCTTGCTGCCCTATAAACCTCTTTTTACTGCCACCGGGTGAAATCTCCCGGGAACCAGGACGGCTGAATCCTCTGAGGCTGGCAGCTGCTCCCTCGTCTCTCGTATCCACTAAATGGATGAAAAAACTCACCTTTCATTCTGTGTTCTTGGTAGTTACACCTCAGAGGGAAACATGAATCCATCCAGTTGTCCTGGAGACAGCTCTCACTATAAGAACACCACTTACAAACTTGTCTGTTTTGACCTTAAAGGTGCATTATGTAGTTCTGACTGATTATTTATGCCTCAGCAAACTAAATAAACACATTATCTTTGTTTTCATGGGTGGATAAGCTGAATAAACAAACTCAACATAAAGGACGACACAATTTCATACCTGTTTTAATTTGTTTACATGTGGCGGACCCTGCCACATCTCCTCTGAGATCAGCTTGTTTATTCACTGACGGGAAAGATAGATATTTCTGATTTTGTATTTATTACCCTTCAATTTTGTATATATTTGAATTTCTTCGTTAAAATACACAGTTCCCCCTTTAATTAAGTGAACACAGCCACCAGCTGCTTAGCTTAGCTTAGCTTAGCTTAGCATAAACCCTGAAACTGGAAGATAGCTACACTTGGTCAGTCTTCAGGTAACAACATCTGCCTTTGAGCACCTCTAAAGCTGAGTAAGGAGCACTGTGTGTCCAGTGCTGTCCAGCTTTTCTGACCTGAAAATTAGGCTCTCGTAAATCATGCAAATCCGTTTATTTATTTTTTAAAATTTTTTTTGGGGGGTGCAAGGCACGGGTCGGGTAAACGACCACTGTCAACGCTTGTTGTCCCTCAGATTCATTCATTTGTCATGATGGAACTTCGGAAGGTTATCTGAGACTCTGCCGCAATATAAAAATAAATTAAAAAAGACCTGATTTTTGTGGGTTTAATATCACGGGGGGAGAATAGTGAATTTAAGTTGCACACAGTGAAAGTTATCTTGAAATTGATTATTATTGTCATTACTGCTGTTTGTATAATTTCTACAAGTCACCGTTTAAGTTGAGTGACTGAAATCCTCGTCATCCTGCAACAGGCGACTCATCGAACCGGGTGAAGTTAGTTTCAGGTTGGATCTTCACTCAGGTCCAGTCGTGACTTCACTGAGGTTCAGTCAGTCTGAGCAGCAGGAGGACGGTTCGCTCACCTCCAGAGCCTCGCGCTCAACCACTGGATCTGATTTAGGGACCGTCATTAAATTACTGAGCATAAATATATTAATCCTAAATAATGCCCCTGGACCCCCAGTGTTGCTAGGTTACCGACTCAGAGCACCGCTGCTACAAAATATCTAGAGGAAACACTGACTGTTCTTAGTATTTTGGACGTGTGCGGTGAACTATTTCTTTCTCAGCTGAAGCCGACGTCAGAACAAAATAAATTTAAAGCGAGATGTAGTGGAGCCGTATATCTTCCTGCTTTTTTGTCCTTTGCCAATCACACCTATGATGTTTAAAGCTAAGCTCACTTTTTTTGGTCATTTTGGAAAATACAGTTTGTCTTTTTGCTTTCTTGCTAAGAGAAGCTTAGCATGACAAGAAGACACCGTTAGCTTAGCATAAAGACTGGAGACGGGGAAACAGCTCGCTTGGCTCTGGACAACGTTAACAACATTTGCTAACCAGCGCCTGCGACAACTATTCTCTGTTTCTCAGTAAGTACAAAACGTGGAGAAGGTTTTATGCAGCAGAATTGTTGGCTAGGTGCAGTGACTTCCTGTAGCTGCTGCTAGTTGTTTTACGATCTAGATATACGATCACGTGTAAACTCGACGGGACGCTGGATCTTTTCTCCTCCCTTCAGCTGTAGCTACACATTTAGTCTACCTCGCTACCCTGAGCCTGCTGCTGGTTTCATCACGTCACTTTCAGAAGCAAGAAAGAGAAGAAATGTCACACTTTTTCTGTATTTTCCCCCCAAAACTAGAACTATTACTACAACAGCGACCAAGAGTGGAAAAGACCCAAAGTGCAAAGATCTGCTCAGAAATGGAAAGAAATAAGTGACGTGATGCTGCTGAGTACCGACTGTGTTCTGTTGGCTGTATCACTTAAGGATGTGTGTGTGTGTGTGTGTGTGTGTGTGTGTGGCCCTTTAAAAACCAACAGACCAAAAGAGACCATATGAGAAAATGAGGGATGAGAGAAAAAACACCAACTCAAACTGAAAGTGTGCATGTGTGTGTGTGCGTGCGTGTCAGAGGTCGAAGCCACACACGAGGGTGTTTTTCTTTTGTTTCCAGCAACACTATGACACAGCTCGACACACAAACACACACACACACACACACACACGCACGCAGACACACACACACACTCACACACACACACACACACACACACACAGCGGTGTGACGACAAGGTGGATGAAAGGCCGAAAATCAACTGAGTGAGCGGTGGTGAAACTACGTCTGTCTCTCTCTGTCTCTCTCTCTCTCGTTCATCCTCTCTCTCTCTCTGTCTCTCTCTCTCGTTCATCCTCTCTGTCTCTCTCTCTCTCGTTCGTCCTCTCTCTCTCCTCCCCCTGTCTCACACACATGTGTACCTACCAGCAGACCACACACACACATGCATTTCGCTGCCACCGACACCTCTCTCCTCGTTATGACAACTTAACGGGTAAGAATTCATTTTCCTTCTCGTAAACATGTAAGGTTGAGGCCGGCTGTGAGGCGGGAACGTTCACCAGAACGACTTCAGAGATGAGCTAAGCTGTGCCAAATGTTAGCATTGTTAGCACATACGCTCACACGACTAGAACACACCTGTCCTGCTTCTCTGTCTCGCATCATTTAACTTTTTACGATGGCAGCCATTTTTTTTTTTTTATTGAGCAGAAGTTTGAATGTGCTAATGAAGGTGAGCTGTTTAACAGATCTTATAATATTTCATACGCTTATTGCACTTGGATGTAAATGAACTTCAGAATGTGTTTTTTGTTTTGTTTTACGTTACTTGGGCTGAAATCTATGAACCATTCTCATGAAAGTATCTGAAACTAAGCTCCCGATGAGTCCGATTATATAGTTCAAAAGTCAAACTCAGAATTTTAATATTCACAATTTTAATGAGGTAATAATACAAACTCAGAAATATTAATCTTTCCCGTACGTGAATAAAGAAGCTGTTCTCAGAGGAAAATAAGGGAACTAGCGGGAACCCTTTTTGAATCTAGAGAGGTGGCGGGGTCCGCCACATATACAGGCATTCAATAATAATATATAATAACAATAATAAGAAGATCTTTCTCTCCTGATTAAAATGTCTTCCCCAAAACTACATAGTGCTCCTTTAATAAGATGCACTTACATTACAAGACGTTACAAGCTGCCCGACACTGAGCACTGAGCCTCAACATCACTTGTAGCATGTCGGTGTTGTTAGCCGCAACATGCCGGTGTTTACACCAACATGCTCTTACAAGGAGAGGCTTCAAACCGCATGCTTGACTTTGTTCATCGTGAACACAGTGAAAAGATTTGATGAGCTGATAAAAGCAGAGCATGTACCCCTGACCCAGTTACAGCTCCATGTATTAGGACGCTAGTTTCATTCAAACCTGTCAGAAACAGGCCGACACAGAGTTTGCCGTCTGGGATGGAACCACAGAGGCCGGGTTCTGTTGGAACTCCTCTCCAGACATGTTGGCCGGCTTCTTGGTCATCGTGCAGGTTGTTTGATCTTCAGCGTATCGATGCTGAACACAAAGAGTTTGTACTGCTGTTGCTATTTTTGACCTCCTTTGACATCTGCAGACAAAAACGGGGGCAACAGCCGCTTCTGTGTATTTTTTTTAACGCCGTGAATTGAAGCTTCGGCGTCGGTGCCGACGAAGGCCCGAATCACAAACATCTGTGCTCAACGTTTCGCCGCTCGACATGAAAATGAAAGCTGGAGAACTGAGACGAGGTGCAGCCGTGTTCATCTTTAAATGTCTTTAGCTGCGTTGTTCCACACTCTGTCTGGAAGAAGGGGTGACATGAGGAAACGGAAGAAGATTTATCCAGAGAGGGTTCAGTGAAGTGTGTGCAGATATATCAGAGTTATAGTATTCAACACACCCCTGCAGACTAAAACATGAGCTTAATAAAAGCATGACTACATGTCGTTCATGTGATTCCTCCAGCAGTGCAGATTTAGGACTTCATTGCGACGCTGCGATCTTTCTCCATCCTTCTTTGCAGAAGTGCTCGAGCTTTCGGCTCGGCCTCTGCGACACGATTGTCTTATTGTTCGTGTAGCTTCGACTTCATGTTTCACAAGGCGTTCCAGGACTCGCTGTCGACAAGGTTCCCGGCTGCATGATAGCTCAGGGTGGGAACGGCGTGTTTCTGCTGGTGTGTGAGTGTTTCACATTTCAGGATTTGAGCCCCATCAGATCATAAAACTGCCTCACATGTCATGTGACGTGTTTTGTTCGACAGTGGTTTCTTCTCGTTGCCGTGAAGCTTCTGCTGCTAAAACATCCGCTAAACAGTTGTTGTGTGCTGCATCAGCGTCTCCCTGCTCAGACATGGAAACCTGCAGCTCCTCACAGTTGATGAGGGTCCGCCGTGCCTCCCCGTCTGCGAGGCCTCTCACGCATACTTCAAAATATTCTAATTTCTTTCCCGTGATTGTTTCTTCTCAGTCAGATCACTGCTGATTAGAGCTACGACGCTCCTTCATCTTCACGCCGCAGTTCTTGCCTGGAAGTGTGTTTAATCTAAATGCAACTTGTAATCACTCGTCTGCGTGTGATGGAGGAGGTGTGTCAGAGAAAAGGGGAGAAGTTTTTATTTTCTGCTTCTTATTTTATAAAATGTCTCACTGCAGAAAAGATTTCCCTTCAGTGGAATCAGACTTGACTGCGCTTAAAATCATTTATTTTCTTTTAATAGAAGAAAATGATTGTAAGCTCGGTCGCTCTGGGCTTCCGTAGAATATTTAATATTTTCAACTTCAAATTGTTTTATCAGTGTGAGAGTCACATTTTCAAAATGTCCAACACAGAACACATTTTTATACAGAGCGCCGATGCTTTTATTTTGTTTTTTTCACGGCATTATCTCGAGATTAAATGTTAATTATTTAATCCGTCTTTTCCTCTAATTACTCATGTTCTACCTGTTATTGATCGATACATGACGCTGCACTTCAATCCTACTGATCTATAAACCTCGTTATACATTCAAACACCCACCAACGATTCATTTTCCAGTTCCCCCACTGTGCTCGCCAGAAAGTCGCCCGCTGTGTGAAACTTGAGAGAAAAGGTGTTAGAAGAAAAAACATCACGTTGTTTGCTCTGAAACATGAAACACGATTGTGTTAATTGTGTTAATTGTGTTAATCGTTCTTCGAGCTTTGTTGTCTGGAGTTAAGAAATAACTGCACGCGTGGCCGGCCTCGGCTTCCATACATGAACTTTTTAAATTCTTTAGATCGGCGTTAAAACTCCAGGGCGATGAGAAAAACAAGACGAGACGAAGATGAAAAACATTTTTAAATACATCCATCTCGTCATGTGAACTAAAGCTGTTCTTCCTCCTCAACATTGATCTTATTTATTATGAATCAGTAACTGGAGGGATCATCGGAGGTTTTTATGAACGCTGTCAACGAAACATTTATAAATTCAAACGTCCTGCACCGGGAGACGTGATCTGGCTTCACGTTTGAACATCTCATCAGTCACTCGTGGGGTTTTTATCAGATTATCGTCCTTTTTATTCTCAATAATGGGAAAAACACAATCCGTGTTAAATATTTTACTGGCAGCTGATTCATGGTGACGCCCAGTTCAACATTTATATCGCTGATATTCAAACCTTTTATTAATTTGAATGTCGCAGCAGCCACAGAACATTTCACTCTGTTGACCTTCGTGACCTGTGATTTGGATGTTGCAGTTAATATTTTCCACGTCGCTGTACGGGAACACACAGTGATCTGAAGTATCAGTATCATACTGCACACGCTGTGATCAGGATTAATCACAGCGTGTGACGGACCAGGAGGCAGTTTTGGTCGATTGTTGTGTTTTAGTTTACAGCTTGATCATTTTTGTGCACACTGGGCTTCCATAGAATGCAAACCCACCTTCTTTTTACCAGGTGCTCTGATAAATCAAGATCAGTTTTGTGAAACATCGTGGCTGGATATCCACACACACCGTCAGTGTCTGCACGGCCTCGTCCTCGTTGCATTCAATCACCTTAAACCCTTTTTTACGAATGTCTCCGACTGGAACGGTTTGTTTCTCATGACAGCAGCCTGTAGCGGAGGCTGTGTGCAGGCGGGTCTCTGAACACATTCTGGCCTGTGATCTTCAGTTAGGTGCCAAAGCTCTCGTCAAGTTGTCGTGCGATTTTTCAGGCCGGCGTTTAACCTTTTGTAGGAGGAATTCCAACCACATCATTTCTTTTAAGTCGAGGTTTATTCAACTCCTGGAGCTTTTCCTGCAACCCCCCCGTCTGTGGTCCGAGCACCAAAGATGCTAATCTCGTCTTCTGTTTGCTTCATCACACGGCTGAGCTCTGATTCTTCATTACAGACGACAACCGAAAAGATCAGACGCACAAATGAGTTTCGCTGCATCTGTGCTGTGGACACATGCAGATTGTAGGTGAATGAACTTCATTCTGTTTTCTATTTACTTTGATTTAACAGAATGCCGTTAAAAGTTTTCCATGGCAGTTTCACCAAAGTGTGAATAAACGGGCTGACTTGGTGTTCTGTCTGTGGAGTAAATCTCTGAATGTACTGAGTCACAGTTGCCTTTTTTCTAAAGCCGTTTGTATCAAGAGGGAATTAAAGGAAATAATTATATCTTTTAAAAAGTCTTTTTTCACGAGCAGCTTGGTCGCAGTTTCACTTCTCATGTGTTCAGCACGCCGCTCTGCTTCACGCTGATGTTACTGTCTCGTTCTGGCCGTTGCAGCCGCAGCATGGACGACCATCACGTACTAATGAGGTCATCACGGGGGACGAGCTCGCCGTTTCACGTTTTGTAACACACGATTCATGTCGCCTGGCAGTTTTTATTTCTCCCTCATCCATTCAGTTGCTCCGTTCCCGCCAGTCAAAGCTTCTTCTCTGTTCTCAGTGACGGCGAGACGACTCGGAGAAAGAAAGAAAAAAGTCCAGAAGTGCGTCTCTGTTTCCCCCTCCTCTGCTCCCGCAGCTTTTTACGGTGAATTTGAGAGAAAACAAGAGAAGCGTCTCCCCCGTACACTCCTCCGCTCTCCCCTTCCATCCTCTCACATCGCTTCATTCACACATTCGTTTAATTCCCCCGTTTTCTCAAGGTTACGTGTGCGCACACGAACGCAGGAGACACACAAGTTAGCAGACCAAAAGTCAAGAGAGCACTTTTAACTACAGTCTGAGGCCTCGTTGAGCTGCTGAACAAAGCTTTGCAAGAGGAAAACTGAACTCTTTACTCCTCTGTCTCTCTAAAGATATTGTTCCAGTACTTTTTTCTTTCTTGCACGTAATTAGCGATTAGGCATCATTTTATCTCTGCACTATGGTGCTGAGAAGGATTAGCAGGCTCCTTCGTCAGGAGCACTTTGGTAAACTGAGCAGAATCTCTGTCCTCGCTCTCAGTCGACTGCATGTTGTGTACGGAGAGAAATTCAACCTCAAGTCTCTTACTCACACAAAGTGAGGATGACTCACATCCACACTGATTAAATGTTTTATGCTGCCGACACAAAAAGTTTAACAGCCGAAACTCTTCAGATTTGATTTAAATATAAATATAACGTGATGTGGAGATGTTATCTCGTCCATATCAATAAACACAATAAACACATCAATAAAATATTGCCAAAGTGATCACGTATGCTAATACTGAGGTTATCCTGCCAGAAAAGTTGTGCAGTTACCACAGAATTATCGATTATTATGTTAATGTTGAGGTTTCCAGTTATGAGAAGAAGTCACACTTTACAAGTGACCTCAGCATTAACATGAACACACACTGCTGTAAACACACACACACACACACACACACACACACACACACTGCTGTAAACACACACACACACACACACACACAACCACACACACACACACACACACCCACACACACACACACACACACACACACACACTCCTGTAAACACACACACACTGCTGTAAACACACACACACACACTCCTGTAACACACACACACACACACACTGCTGTAAACACACACACACTCCTGTAAACACACACACACACTGCTGTAAACACACACACACACACTGCTACACACACACACACACACACACTCTTATACACACACACACACACTCCTGCACACACACACACTCCTGTAAACACACACACTCCTGTAAACACACACACACACTGCTGTAAACACACACACTCCTGTAAACACACACACTCCTGTAAACACACACACACACTGCTGTAAACACACACACTCCTGTAAACACACACACTCCTGTAAACACACACACACACTGCTGTAAAC
>OMLP01044758.1:0-13128 GCA_900302685.1 Spondyliosoma cantharus
GGTATACGGCGTATACCCACTTATTTTTCAGGCGACATTGCGTATATCCACTTCTAACGGCCGCGACTGCGGTCCGCCTCCATTCGTTTCCACTATTGTCAATGTGTGTGTACTTCCACTGTGTGTGTAACATCAGCACAGAGACATGAACACAACAAACAGCCAGTGACGGTCCGGCAGACCATAGCGGCTGTCAGCAGTCAGGAAAGTGAACGGCCCACACACACTAATGGCTGTAAATGGAGCGGACAGTAACAGCAGTTTGTCTCACGGCACACGGAGGCTGAACATGTAGCCGTTCTGCCAGCTACGCTCTCGACCAATCAGATTGCTCGAAACTACTTGGTGTAACAGACACGTTGTCATCGTAACCGGCGTTTTTTTTCTCCTGGCGCATAAATGCTGGCCGCGCAATGCATTATGGGAAATGTAGGACCGGCAAAAGCGGCTGCGCGCGCAGCACAACTTGGAGCATACCCACTTCTCCAGGCACCACTACACCACTGAGTATATCACCTTGCGGGGCAGCTGGATTCACTAGAAAATGTTTGTAGTGATTATCACCGACTTCTCTTCAATGACATCAAAGCATTTGTATAACAAAAGAAGCATGTGAAATGTCACGGTTGCTTTCCAGTAATTCTTCCAAACATGTGGCCTCTGTTCCAAACAAAATGAAACCTCTCTGCAGTGGTGTTGCAATTAATCAAGTTGTCTTAGCAAGTGATATAACAAACCACACTGAGCCACATCCTAATTGGTCTCTCATGAGTAATCATGCTCTCGCAAAGCCTGCGGGGGATCTTTTGTTGAGCAACTGATGACTGGAAAGCACATACAAGTTTGCAACTGCTTGATTTACAGCATATTGCCGTAATCCCTTTTGGCACTATGCTGAGTGGCGGCCTGATGAGAAACTGTGACAGCTTCGGAAGCTTACATGTGTTAACCACATGGTGGTGCCGCAGTGCCACCACTGCTCGGCTGCTCTTCTGACCGTAAATACAGGGTTCTCAAGTGCAAGGTGGTGTTAATTGTTTCACAGCAGGTTTGTAACATTTTTACAATTTGTTCCCAATTTTCCAGAGTCAGAAACTAAGAACAGACCTTTTTTTAAATGTATTTTTTGTAGTCTAAAGATCTCTCAAACTGCAATATTAGACTATATCTTGTTGAGTATTTATCCATCAGATAACATACAGTAAAGAGCCTGAAGGCATCTGGGAATTTAGCAAAACCAAGACAGTAAACTGGTGTGTGTGGAGGCTCCTTCTTCATGCTTTGGCAAATCCTGTTCCTCATGTTTTAGATGTTTTCCTGCTCCAACGCACCTGATTCAAATGAACGTTTCGAATGAGACGTCATCAGGCTTCAGCAGAACTTCACGAGGAGCTGATCATTTGAATCATGTGTGTTAGCGGGGGGGAGGCCCGCCCTCGAGCTCAGGCTTTGGCAACTCCAATATGAGAGACTTCTTAGATGTTTCTGAAGACGGGAAACCGATATTAATACATATAAATGAGACTGTTTACACAACAAGCTTCCATCATTCAGCTCTTGAATTCAGTGTTGTTTATGTTAAATGTCATTTTGGTTTGGTAGAGCCTCCTTTGTCCCCGAATAAACCAGCACGTTTAGCTGTAAATATTTATCTGTAAGTATGAACACCTTGGCTTTCAATCACTCTGAATCACACATCTGTGACACATCTTTGAACAGATCACAAGTTAGAAATATATATTCTCTCTCTCTTTTCCCGGACATCGCAATCAAATGCTGCACTGCTGTGTTCCTGGTTGTAATCCCATTATCATAATTGTATCGTTTCCTGATTGATCTGCAACTGAATTGACAATTTGATGGTGCAATTCTGGAGGGAGATCAGGCCAAATTTCAAGGAAAAACAAAAAAAATTGACAACCATAAGCTACCCTAACAACAACTAACGCTAGCATTCGAGAACCTCTGGGCTAACATTACTGTTTCGTCACATCCAGCGAGATTTTCACCTCCAGGCTTAAATAAATGTTAATATTTCAGAATTAATTTATGCTGGATGTCGATGTCCCTCCAGAACTTCTCAATCCACCAACTTAAAGCATAGCAGCATAGCATTTTCCCAACTTCCCACCCTGAGCATGACGTCAGAGGAAAATGGCTGCCGTGTGAATGCAGCCTATGTCCTCTTAAATGACACGCAACACAGAGTTTGAGCTCTAAATCTCAATGTTGCGGTTCTTCTTTTGCCACGTAACTTGATGACGTTTTCCAACATCTCTAAGTAGCTACAGTCATACTGCACGTGAAATAGTTGTCCCCCCTGTAGTCAGCACTGAAATTATGGCTGTAACAAGACAAAAACACACGATTATCTGACTTAAACACAATCGTCTTCTGTTTATCTTGTCTCTGCTTCCAGTGCATACACTGTAAACGTACAGCAGGTCTCACGGCACTCAAGAACTTCACATAAGCTGAGATGGAGAACAGAGTTTTTAAACATCACACAGAGACATGCATTGTGAGAGATCATTTCATTTATTAATACTTTAATTCACATGAAAAAAATGTGTGCCATATAATGAATACTATCTTTTTAGTCTAAAAATGTATTCTTTCATTCATTTTACTGGATGAACAACTCAAATACTTAAACCCCCAAAAAGACCAAATGTGCGAGTCGTAATGTGACGACTGTAAAAGCGGCTGTAAAGCGAATCAACGTGAATGTGCAACACAACAAAAACTGAACTCAAATCCCTGTCTCTGTTACCCCTTAACATCTGCACTACACAGCATGAACCAAACTAACAAAAGTGTAAGGATACACAACATAACAGCGCAGTTTAAAAGGCATAAATACACTATATTCAAAATGCAGTTACAGCATTAAAAAGTCACAGCAACAACAGCAAAAGACTATTTCTCACAGTGCATTTTGCAGCAGCAGAGTTCTTTTCGAATAGAAAGAGACATTCACAGACATTCATCATCATAGGTAGCTTAGAAATCAGTGAGAGGGAGAAGGAAGGGGGAGAACATGCAATACAATGAGAGTCTGGACAGGAACAGGAGTTCCTTACCCAGTTGACTGGTTTGGAAGAGTCCCAAACCTATTCTAGTTTTAATTTTGTTCCTGCTTGAACACCCAGAAAGACGAGATTCTAATCGATTAGTGTCTACACAGTATTTTCATATTCATATTTCACTCTACCAGCAGACTGTGCTGCAGGTAAACAGTGCTGTCTGCAGGGAACACGCCTTGAATATTTGAGCTATGTCAACATACAGCACTGCAGTATGAGTCCGATGATTATCACAAGTACAATGTAAATACAACACAGCTAGACACCAGACTTGCACTTTATAGTCAAGAAGTAACTAATAAATTCAAGACTTGTCTTTAACAAAACCACTGTTTCAACCACGCTAGTGGTGTTGTTCTAGAAAAGCCAATCCCAGTCTGTCAATCACCACTTTGGTCACGACTGAAATGTCTCAACATGTATTGGATGGACCAAAAAACTAATATTTCAGCGCAGACGAGGATACGATTGACACAGTTTTACGACCAATTACATTAAAAACAGGAGTGGAGGAGTGAAGGAGTGCAGTACATGTTGCGTAAGGTAATCACGATGAAGCAACATGCCAAACATGTAGACCCACTTATACAACTTAAGTCTCAATAAAATACTGTCAATAGTGTGCATGTTGGAAAATTAATTCTCTGGTTCTCACAGGGTATCTTCAATTGTTTAAGTGTAGGAGAGGATAGATTTCCATGTGTCATAGTTAAATATGGTGCCAAGAGGGATGAATAGTATCAACTTGGGTGATGCCTTTAACTTTTTTTCTTTTATCAACATTTGAATCGGTCCAAAACTTTAATTTATGACTAAACATCTGCAAAACCGATGATATTCCCATCAGCCTCAGCTGTACTTTGTGTTTTGTAAGATGGTGAATATGGTAAACATTGTATCTGCTTAATATCCTCATGTCAGCATTGGCATCGGAGCTGCAACTAATGATGATGTCATTGGTGATCAGGCTGTATATTAGTATATTATGTTCTCAATTAATCAACTCGTTGTTTGGTCTATAAAATGTCAAATAAATTATGCAAAACGAAAAAATGCTGATCATTGTTTCTTAAAACAAAAGATGACGTACTCAAGTGTCTTGTTTTGTTTCCACAACCCAAAGATATTCAGTTATCGAGAAGCAGAAAGAAGAAACCAGAAAATATTCACATTTAAGAAGCTAGAATCAAAGAAATCAAATCAAATACACAGAATCATTATACGATTAGCAAAATATTTGGTTAAGTAAACAGTGGACAACTGATCTAATAATCTTTGGCCTGCTTGTCATTGTGAGCACATGACATTGGCCTTTAGCTCAAAGCACCTCTGTGCCAGAGTTAAGCCTTAAATGGAAGGATAGTGTGACATCGTGTTCAGACATGATCGACCATTCTACATTGCAACCTGCTAATAGTTTATATTTAGATTCATGCTGCACCTTGTTACCTTATTCAAGTGACAACCTGACCCTGAATAACATGTGTCTCAGATGTATTATTATTATTTTTATTATCACGGACAAGGGAAATAGTTTAACAATAAAATAAACTGTCATCTTCATGTTGAGCGTGAACTTCATCACTGTAGCTGTGGACAATCCATAAATCAACAGATACCTGGCAGTGTCTTAGAGAAAAAGGCTGAGAGAATAGACAGTATACATTCATGCATATAGCTTTACCCGAGTGCATATATGCTGATTTGACAGTATATGATTCATAGGCATGATATGGTTCGATGCGTTTCTTAGTGCTACGTTACAGTGCTGTTTGTTTTATGGCACAACTCTCCTGGTAACTTTGAAACAGTTTCCGTCAGTTGATGAAGTTTAAAGACTTAGTGCAATCATTTTCCTCCAAAGTGAGTTCATAGGGGAGCTGTAACGGCCATGTTTTTTCAAGATTTCTACTGTGACAGACACTTCTTTGTCAAAGTCTTGGTGAGTGGAAAGATCCTGTATGCAAATGTTCAAGTTTCATTTGACAGTTTTGCTCCACCGTTTTATCCGACACTAAAGTCTCCCAGCTCTCTGCACAGCTGAGGGTGTCTGATGGGTCACAGAGGTAAACTGGCATACATGCTGCTCTGCTGAACCGTCGTGTCTGGGGGGTTGCGCTGTATGTGATTGTCAAGCGGTAAAGACAGAGCGCAGTGTGCCGTCGTCTTCACCGCTCCTCGGCTGAAGCGGCAGCTCAGCAGGGAGCAGAGGTGGCGAAACACGGACTTGCGGCAGATGATGAAGACCCAGGGATCCACGATGGGGTTGAGGGCGTAGAAGCGGAAGGCTGTCAGGTTCTCTTTGTCGCCACAAAACGGGTGGATGGCGTTGATAAAGCCTGCAATCTAAAGAAACAGAAGTGAAGGTTAGACACATCCTTGGTTACGAATGTGAAGAAGCCTAGAAATCTTTAAAAGCTGGGTCTTCAGCAGGCAGGACAGTCTGACGATCATTTTGCAGCCACATTCGTGGCCTTCATTGACCTCTTCTTAGCCAGAGCAGGTCAGGTAACATAAATGACCTTCTTCACACACACACATCCTGAGAAGCTTTGTCTCAACATCCAACCTCTCTCCTCACCATCTGACCTCAGCCTTTACGACTCATCTAGAATAATGCTGTTATGTCTTCACCTTCTCTACACACTACCCACCTTGTTTTTCCACGTTTCTTTCTTTCCTCAGCTTAAGCTTTGCTGGAGTATCGTAGTAAAGTACAGTACATATAGAGTGTAGTGTAGTAAACGTTTTGTGCTATTTGCTATCTGACTCTTGTCTGACACTGATACATTTAGTAAGCCTCTCAGCATAATGTTATTCAACACATTAAAGCCCCTAGAGAATTTGATTATTTACTTTACAGCACTTAAAGTAAAAGCTATTAGGCAAGGCAAGGCATTGCATACCCACAGGCAACCCAGCCAAAAGCACGAGGGAGACATTGTTAAAAAACAATTACATGCATATAGGACAAAACAATAAAGCAGTTGTAGCAATGAAGCCAAATACAGCTTCACTTTGTTAAGTTTTGAAATGTCAAAGTTTGATGTTACTGTTCAAATTTTGCAACATCCTTGGTTAGTCACAAGAAATTAAAGGAACTATGTGTGCTTTTGGGGACCAATGACAGAATGAGTAACAGATACAGAAATGGCGGTTTCTCAAAAATGACAAGGCCTTGTATCATATTCTCTGTACCACTGGAGTCAGAACAGCTTCCATTTCAATATTAAGTGTTTTGATAAAGTTTATATCTGACATTTAACATGACATCTGACATCTTTTGAGGTCAATTTTTTTTTCACACCTCTAACAGAAAAAAGTTCCATTGGGATTTTTGCGTCGTTAGACACTAATATGTTTAAATCTGATGTGACAAAACCACAGCTTGGAAAAATGAGCGTCATATCTATGAGCCGTCACACTTTTTGTTGCCTGATTGAAAGGTTATGTGGACTTAAAGGAAACGGCCAGTCATCGGCTCTGCTAACAGACAATTTATCAGTGACGACTGTTAACAGTTTTAAAGCATAGATGTACCAAAATATGAAACATTTATAGATGACAGATCACTTTTCAGACTTTTTTTTGTGCTTTTACAAAATGATCAATGAAAGAATCGATGTACTAATCAAATCTTCAAAAGGTAGCCTGTTTACTGGACAGAGTTTTGGTAACCGGTTGTCCTACAAGATGAAACAAATCGAACCCGACTCGAGCCTCTGAAACATTGTGATGGAGTTGTCGGCACTTTGGTGTTAAAACCAGATGAGAACACATGACTGTGTGTTTAGTATCAGTGTCAGTTGAGACTGTGGTTCATCATGTTATGCTTGGCTTTAACAAAAGTCAACATCCGTCTCTTTGTACCAGTGAGACACGCTCTGGGGGAGCACGCCTTTGATATTGCAGAAGAATCCTGAATACAGATGCAGACGAAGCTACACAACAAAACCACAGCTTTCTCCTGCATTGACCTATAAGGTATGACAGGCTGCAGACAGGCGGTCGAGACAGCCACAGCTGGCGACTCATCCATCCTGGGCAGAGAGAAAGAGCGAGAGAGAGGCAGCAGCTGGCCCAGGAAGCCTCTCTGTCACCTCGCTCCTCTTCTCTATCAACAATTCTCCATTTCCTACATGAAATATCCAACAAACAGTGGAGTAATTAATGGCTCGTACTGATTGAAAGCTTTAGTGCATTGGTGTAAATGTTTCCTTGTTGCTAGGGCCTGGACTGAAAACTAATAAGCGGGAGAGGGAGTGAGCGAGGGCCAGAGGGAGCGCGTCCAGAGCCAGGCCGAACTAGACTGCCGGAGGGAGCAGACACGACGGCTGACTACGTCCGCTCCATGCACATTAATGAGCCACACTCACACGGATGTGGTCGCTCACATATTGATCTGCAGATACACCCACGAGAGAGACAGAGACAATCTCAAAACAACAGCGATCAACTTGTTTCTAGGACACATTGAGCTCACTGACATAGTCACAATAAAACCCTGGAACAGTGTTGTCATCTTAGATGTGTCACAAGTGGCCAGAGAGCACGAACTTAACTCTGCCCAGATGTTCTTGGCTTTTTAGGGAAGTAATCATGTTATTTGAGGTTGTGTGAAATTTCTTGGATTACACAACCGATGTCAGAATGAAACATGATTAATTCTCACTGCTTCCAGGGGCTTGATCCGTGAAGTATTTATGCATCGTAATAATGCTTTCTCACACACAAACACACGCAGGGACACTCATAATGGACATGTACCCAGATCAGGACAGCTTAGCCTCAGTTTCCTCAGTTTTTTAATTTACCTCATATAAGACGCTTATTATGAAATGTATCATTTTTCATACTACCTCTGTTACGCCTTGATCTAAGTGGCTTAGACTAGGATATAATATTAGCTAATGTTAGCTTTGTCAGAAGCTTCTGGTAGCTATGCAACAGCTGCATCTGGCAAATACTTAGTGTAGTGCTGCACAGTTATTTAAAATATTATCAAAATTGCAATGTGGTTAAATATAACATCCAAAGAAAGGTAAAGATCCCCTGGCCTAAAAATGTTTATTCTTCTGATGTAAGAAAACATGTTTGTTTGGTTCAGACCCCAACCAATGTCGAATCATCATGATTGTATGCTTTTTTCAGTGAAAATGAAAACTGTGATGCAAATCAGAATGTTGATCAGTCAGATTTAAGTGATGCATAAATCTTCACGTAGGTTATAACGGGACAAAGTTCAAACTAAAATTAAATTGGAGTTTTTGCCAGAATATTTTCACACTGATGTTAAAAGCCTCAGAAACAACAATGGCAGATGTCCTTTTTTGACCGCAGCCTCTTTCACAACAAGACTCATAGCACTTTTAACTGTCTCGGCTTTTGACCAAGAAAACTTATCCTGGCACCAATTTCTTATTTGAATTAATACTCGAGAGTAAGAAATGTAACTGAGGCCTACTGGCAATAAACGCACTAACAAACACAGCGACAAATGTTTCTCGTGCTCGACGTGCCACGATCTTACACTTTATTCATCATGCGGTGTTGCCAGAAACATTTCAAACATCCTCACACACACTGCCATCACCCCTGCTCTCGTTGTCCTGCTCTACATTACCACCCCTCGCCCTTGCTTCTGTTCCTGCATGCCACCCTGCCTCTTATGGTCCTCTCAGCAGACCTCAAGCCCCGCAGAGAGGGACACCAATCACAGGCTGTCGTCCACAAGCACCGCAGGCTGTGGGGCCAAAACTGATGAGATGTCAGGCTCTCCTTAAACAGGAGCACATTAATGTATCAGCGTGTGGATGAAGAGCAGGCCAGAATGGGTTCACAGCAGGCGAGGATCAGGGTGATTATTTAGGGAAAAAAGCTTTGAAAGAACATATCGTGAGATTGCTTATAGAACAAAGAGAGCAGAAGCCGATCTGTTCACACCTGCACAGTATAAACAGATGCATACAGTGCGCTCACAGACAGATGGATACGCCGCTGCCTCTTATGCAAACACATTCATCCATCACCATCTACTCCTCTGCCATCTGTACCTGACTCATATCTAAAACTAAATGTCAAACAGAAACGTGTTTTAGTCACGGAGATATTTCGCATCATTTGGCTTTGTCACTCATCACAAAACATCTACAAAAAAAATAAAAATGTTTTGTTATCACACAAATCTCTAATCTTGTTTCAGATCTCAAAGCATTTTTGCTTCATAGTTAACATCATGTCCTGGTGCCTGATTCTCCTCGGGTACCTGGACTCAGCTGGTGTAAATGGGTACATCCTGGCAGAGACACATAAGATGCTATTTAGGGCTGATGACTGCCGTGTCTTTCAGGAAACAGACCACATAATGGATGTCTACACTCTACCAGCCATTATTTTCCATCTTGTTGGTCCTTAAGGACTCTCCCCAACTTCCCTTCTTCCTGATCCTGTTTCACTTTGGGATCATTACACAGGGATGAGAGGAGGCAGTGCGGAGATTACAAGCCCTTCGCAAAGGACTGCTGACAGCGGTGAGCAACAAGGGAGAGAGAGAAATGTTTAAAAGGAGTAGTTCAAAGTTTTATGCTTAAATGCAATTCTTCCAAGAGTAACATAAAAAAGATTGATATCTACATCATGTGTGTCGATTTGTTAGCAAACAGTTCCTTATTTACACATGCAGCATTTGTTTAGAGTCCAGTATTCACTCCTTTTTTTTAGCACTTTTCGCCTCCATGAACTAATGAGGGAAATATCTCGCTCTTTAGAAGCTAAATATTCCACCATGATCATAAGATAGTCTCTAATTTTGTCTGTAAAGCCACAAAATAATAATATTTTCTCTAGCACCAGACAGTAGCTCAGTTGGAAGAGTTTGCTGCCCTTTTACAGAGGCTGTGTCCTCATCGAAGCAGCTCAGGGTTCGAATCTGACCTGTGGCCATTTCCTTCATGTCATTCCCCTCTCTCACCCTTTCCTATCAACTCCTCAGCTGCCCCAGGAAATAAAAAAGTAGACTTTGTCTGGAATCAGGGCACCCCCAGTTGATGGATCATGCTTCCTATTTACAAAGGCTGTGTCATCATCTAGAGTTCAACTCAAACCTGTGTCTAACCCTTTGCTACACATCATCCTCTCTTTCACCCTTTTCCCAACAACTCCTGTCAAATAAAGTCTGAAAAAAAGCTGAGCTGAGGAGAAAGAAAGTGCAGCATGCGGCAGTAATTCTGTGTGGGATAGTTGCAACAAACACCACATTACACAAAACACAAAAATGTTGATTATGGCAGCTTTAAGTCAGGGGATGGAGGCAGAATTTTTTTTTCGCAATAAACTCTGGTTTTAGAGGGAGTTGCTGGTTCTTGAGGGACAAAATTCTTCAACCATCCTTGATTCCACCCAATATTCGTGTGCTGTGTCACTGCTAATAGCCCATCTTACCAGACACTGTTGGTCGGTAAAGGGTTTGGTTTCGTTCTCTGTAAAGGCAAGATGATATCAAACCTGGCATCTGCACTATGATGCAAGGTTGTAGTTTCCGCTGTGGGTGAAGAATTGTGATTTTGCCCCCCACAATCCACCCCACCCATTTTTATTGTTTCATGATGATTCATTCACCAAAAAACATTCTTCATTCAGTGTGGTCTAATGGTTCAGATGATAAAAATGTTAATTTGCTCGCCTGAGCTGGCTTCAGTATGTCATAATGCACTCACAGCTATTAAGTTTTACAAGCAATAGTGCGTCATTTTGCAATTCGTGTTGCCCTGTGTTCCCCCTCCCAGGCAACATAGGAGCTGCCCTACCTTCTTGGTAGAGGCTGTTGAAGACCTGCGGATACTAATCAGGGATAAAAAGTCGTTAACCGCCTCTGCATAGTGTATTTGTTTTAGTTTACCGATAACCCTCGTGAAGAAACACTTGAAAGAGAGAACAGTGCTCTTTGTATGTTATGGGAAAATTATCCATTGAACTTAATGGTTCTCTGTTAATGTTGGATTAGTTTTATGATATCATGTATTACGGCCAAATATCAGGGATAAGCGCATTAATAATGCAGGAATTTACTTTGGAATTTTTTTTTGTTTGTCTTCATTGTGCACCTCCCTAAACCAAATCTACGCCCTTCTTCAACAGGACTGCAGGAGGATTCATACAATACATTTAGACTCTGTTCAGTTTGGTTTTATCATCTGTCCTGAGTGGACAGCCCTGAGCCCGTCAATTCACACCTGGCATTGAAAGGATCTCCATTGACCACTTGTGATCGGATCTCGCTTCCCACTCTATATGCAAATATACACACCTACATTGCTGGAACAATTGAAAGACACATCTTCATGTTTAACATTTGCCGAATTAACAAGAAGGCCTAAACAGTTAACAATTTGTTGTAAACAGGATTTCACAAAGTTTTACATTTTTCTCCCAACACAACAAGTCTCAAAATTGAGTGTTTTTTAAAGGGGTCTGGTGACTTTCTCCTCAGATGACAAAGAAGTAGCCTTAGTCAGTTGCCATTTACAGTTTTTATAAAATTTGACAAGTTTACTGACAATATGTTATCTTCTTTAATAAATTTGGTGTAAATGGTATAATCGTGGATCAGTGTGTTCAAACAGCTGGATGAAACAAGTTCTCAGAGTAACGTTTTCCTAAAACCACAAAATGTTGTGTCAACATTTCTGGTTCATGTGCAGAAAAACAAAGTTTTATAACTCGCTTGGGAACAAAGATTGCAACTCCCCCACGACCCATTTCTTTAAAAACAAAGGCATTTTCCTCTCCTCATTTTTTGTAACTCAGTCTGAAGGTACAGTTCAGAGAAAGTCAACGGAAATTGAAGCCTCTTTACATTCACTTCATGTCTGTATAGCATTTTTGCTCCTGTGACAAAGAGCTGTTCTCACCTTTTCTCCCCTGAGCTCCATCGACAGGTGCAGCATTGGGCGCCTAGTCGAAGCAAAAAATCAGATATGTTTGTCTGCGGGAGGTCTGACCACGCTAACCTCCACCCCACGCTCAGTCCTTGATGGACAGATAGAGATGCTTGGGGTGAGTCATACCGTGCAGACATTAAGGTAAAGGTTAGAGTGTCTAAGCTGGGGGGAAATTTTACTGATCCATAATCTGCAGTTTGAAAAGTTAATGAGGAGGTGGTTTGTTTCATCTGAGATACAGAAAAAGATACAGAGAGGAAGAATGAGAGGGTGTCTGCTAGCGAGAGTGTTTACATGCATCCGGCGCATTTGATCAATTTGTTCATTTATGGTAATTCCCCCTCAGGAATCTTTAGTATCCTGAAATCTACCACTGTTTTGCTGTTGATTTAGAAAGCGTCGCAGACCTCATATAAATGTAAATGCGTTCTGTTCCAGGAGCAAGAAGGCATCAAATGTTGATGAGGAAGTAAAGACGATCTGTTTGTCTCAAGACAAGTTCCATCAGGGGAGTTACCCTGTCTGGACATCCATTAGTGAGTTTCCTTTTTAAGAAGTTCCCCCGAGGCTGTGGGTGAGTTACCTGGAGCTATTAGAGCTTTTATCAGCAGTGTGCACAATGGACTGTGAGAAAAGCAGAGAACAGTCATTACTCCTCCAATCTGGGAGGAAACGTGACCACAGAGCACGCAGAGAACAAACTATTTCACATGCACACACATGCACACACACGCACACACACACACACACACACACACACACACACACACACACACACACACACACACACAAACACATGATTGTTTGTTGATGCTTGAGGTAACCATAGTGTTCAGTTTAGTTTCTGTAGCTGTAGTTGAAAAATACATATTTATTGGTTACAGTGTATTGATTATTGATCAATATTTTTAACTTAACATAAATTATGTTATACATTGCAGAGAAGTTGTCTGTGATAATTTATGCATGTGTTTTGTGATAACATCTGGTTGTGAAGCTGGGATTAATTTCCTTCACTGTTAAATATGTTTCTTCACTGTTCTTTCACTGTTTAATGTTAAATATTGTATACATTTAAATATTAATATTTATTTTAATATTTA
>OMLP01044758.1:13148-37189 GCA_900302685.1 Spondyliosoma cantharus
ACACCACACACGCACACACACACACACACACACACACACACACACACGCACACACACACACACACACACACACAATTTATTCCGTTCTGCTATAAATCAAGCGTGTTGTTTTATGCATAATTTCTCATGGTTTTGGGTTTAGTTTTTTAATCCTGCATTCCAGATAACTTGGAACTTGAACATTGGAGTGGAGCGCCACTTTTGCATTTCCTACTTGTACACTTGGGGCAGATCCATCTACCCCAACTTCATCGGTAAGCACTTGTCTGACTGACGGCAGTATTTGTATTAGGCTGATGAAAGAATATTTACATACATTTACAATGTAGTAATGTTTTTCCCCTTCGTTTTGTTGAGCACATGTGTGAGACATTATTTGTTACGGCCAGCCATGTGTTTTGTTAACTTTTGGCGTCGTGCAGCTGGAACACTTGGAGCAGTAGGAAGTTGGAAATTTCAACTAGGATATTCCGACCTCTTACATTGACTGAACTCCTCGTTAATCCATTTGTGTTCCTTCATTTGTTGTCTGTTTGTCCCCGGTCCTGTTTTGCTCTTTTCTTCACTGTCTTTGCTGCTTCTGTTTCTCGTCTCATCCTGATTTGTACTGAATTTAATTATTTCACTTGGTTTCTTGCTTTTGTTTTTTTTTGGCTTTTTTTTAATGAGGCTCAGTTTTTGAGGCTGTTGAGTGATCTGACACAAGTGGACAAGCTTTGAGCCCATCAATTCACACCTGGCATCGAATGCATCTTGAAATCTCGAGTGATATGTTCATAAAAAACATTTGCCAAATTGACAAGCAGGCCCAAATAGTTAAGAATTGGTTGTAAACAGTGTTTAACAAAGTTGATAAAGTTTCTCCTCACGCAAAAGTATCAAAATGTAGTGTTTTTTTAAGGGAGTCTGGGGACTTCTACTATCAGTGATGCATTTGAGTCAGAACACAACCTCACTCTCATCCTCAGTTTGTGAAAAAAATAGAGATACAGCCTTTATGTTTACAGAATTTATAATTGTCACCCATTTTTTCTCACAAGTAGTGTGAATCAAAGAATTCAGGGCAAACTACAACTGTCACTGGGAGCTCTCTCATGAGTTAACTGTCATGCATGCATTCTCATGCACTCAACAGTAAAGAGGAAGTGGAAATCAACTGTGAAAGGTTGCCATCTTACAAAGTGGGCTGATATGTGCCAATATAAGATAAGAATAGATTTACTCTGTCTGTCTGTGTTGCAAAACCGTGTAGCTCTTGCAGCAGACACTCAACAGGCGTTGACCACAGTTCCTCTTCAACAGAGATAAACACGCCCTAGCCCTGTGCTGTACTGTACTGTACCTACTCAATATTGCTGATGTCTGGTGATGCATCGCAGTGTCAGCACTTTAAGATCAGCGGCAGATTATCTTTTGAGAGACGCAATGACCAATGAAAGACATCAGGCGAAGTCACATCCTTCGTCCTGTTCCTTCCCAGAAAACGGAAGTCACGATCTCAAATTGAACCCAACAGCTTGAATTTATGTGATTATTGTTCACTCACACTCTTGGAGCCGGTCAGTTTCTTAATGTCAAGTTTGCGGCGCACTTCCTGTCACGGAGAGCCACCTGGACGGCAGCCACGTCCCTTCTTTTTTCTAATTCCTGGCCATGTGCACACTTCGTCTCATTTGCCAAGAGTTGAGCAAAACTCTTTTTTTTTATTATTTTATTTTTGTTGGCAGTGAGCGGCATCCGCTTGAAACCTTTCTGTTGTTTTGAAATCTGGGTTCTATTTCTGTGGGTTTATTCATCATTTTTATCGGTTAGGACAACAACTTCATTATGGAGTACTTGAAGTGTGATAACATCTGTGATAACATTATTACGAGGCAAAGGCATCATACAACTAAACGGGTTGTGAATAAATTCCTAGTTTGACTATTTATTGCATTAAATCACTTATTTGGAAGTGAAAACGAAGGTGGATATCCATCACAGCTGTCCACTGCATAGAAACACCAATGTTTTGTTTTCAACTCTAGAAAGATAGTTTGTGTACATGGCTGAACTGGTGATCCAGCCATACTAAATGGCCTGGATCAATGTCTGACTAGTGTTTGTCATCCAGGACTGTATGGATATGATCATAACATATAGCTGAGGTTTTCAAAGCGGGAAGCGGGCCTCCCTGAGGGGGCTCCAAACAGTTTCATTGGAGGTTTGGTGAATGGAAGTGGAAAAATTACTTAAAAAAAACAAAAGGACATCCCAGAGAGATCAGGAGTTCAGAGACACTGAAGTTTTGGGGAATTGTGCTATTTTTCTGATGGATCTTTTCGGATTTGGTTTCATCTGAAGTTATGCCAAACCGCAATTTCAGCCTATCTCGTCTCAATTTTTGATCTCCCTTGAATCAAATAACGTAATTCTGATCATACAGGCATTTGGGAATTGTGTGAAAACTAAGAAAGCAAACCATGTTCGGATGAGGGGGCGCCTTTTCCCAAGCTTTGCCGGAGGGGGGCCCACATCTCAGACTTTGAAAATCATGGACACATAGTGATTATAGCCAAAAACAACAAGCAACGTAAATACCAGCTGAGTTTTTTTAACTGATTTCCTGTCATTCTCCTTCCAGTCATGATTCAGGGAACAAAATCTGTGAGCTTAGATATGTTTTTTGGCTGCTTAACGCTAAAGATATCCTCACAGTAGTGTAGTGTTGTAACAAGATAAGACTGGGACTACTTTACTGAATACACACTGTAACAGGACAGGACAATCAGCATCAGACACAGAGAGGAATCGCAGATTTTGGTCTTCAGATTTATGACTTACTCAGACTGAATCTGACAACACCACCAGAGTCATTTCAACACGCAGTCTGTCTGTGTTTTTGTTTCGGGGCTTAAACACCAAACATCACATGATACACTTCATTAAACTCAAATGCAGTAATATAATGGAAAAAAATCACAATGTTGTTTTTGGTTAAACATGGGAAGATTGATTTATAATTCACCTGGCAAGCACTTCAGTTAGACAACCTTTTGCGTCATGGGTGTACATATTACAACAGGATGAACATAAATGATTTCATTCTGCAGTCACTGTGCAGCTCAGCAGAATTCAGACTGCGTTCGCCAAACGTCCTCTTCATCTTACAAGTAAGTGATGCTGACAAATAAGCACACGTGCAGCTGTGCTTCCATGTTTATTCTGATCTTCAGTCGTCCTGAGAAAGTTGGCGAGCTCATTTCTCGCGTAAACGATTTCTCTTTCAGAACAGCATCCAGAATTCCTTTCTGTCAACATCCAAGTTTTTTTCCTTCTGGGCTTCTGGGAGCATAAATCTGCGTGCCAGGGCCATCGGCTGGGCGGGTGTCAGCTGGACAGCAGCACTGAAAAGGGCATCTGAGGCAAACTCTTAAACAGTAGATAATCACAAGGAGAGGTTCTGTGAAGACTTCCTCAGCACCCTGATATACAATTACTCCTGACACAGATTGAAGCCATCTGAGGCAAATTTGTGGCCTTGGGCTTTAATTAAAAATCTTGTTTGTGTTAAACCCATTCAGACACCACAACACTCTCAAACAACCAAAAGACTCTTGACAGTAACATAGCTAGTGTGAAGCCAAAAGAATAAAACATAAAGGGTAACATAATGCATGCTTCTATATACTTTCGATTAACATATATGGGTGGTATGTGCATGAATCGTGCCCTGGATAGCACAGGAAATGCAACAACCCTGAAGTTTATCTTGATTAAGCAACTGGCTAACTTAAAGGAACAGTTCAAGATTTTGAGAAATGGGCTCACTCGCCTTTTTGGTTCGATCATTATAGTTTGATTCCACATCACATCTATAAGGTAGCTGGTTAGCTTAGCTTAGCAGAAAAAGCAGGGGGGAAAAAAACAAGCCTGGTTCTGTAAAAAAGGACTGTGAGTGAGCTTAATGTCAAACTGTTAGGGATTCAACTACTGATTACTTCCATAGTCGATTAATAAGGTTGATTTCTTTTCTTGATAAATCAATAATTTGATTGGTCACTATTATACCAGAAAAGTTAATTACAGTCCATTTCAAACTTTAGCTTCCCAAGCGAAGTAAAAAGGTAAAGAAGGATGATAAAAACTAAAACAAAACAAACAAATCTGCATTTCACAGATGTTCAGTCCAGTTGCAACACTGACTGTCCACAGCAGGGGTGGGGAACCTTTTTCCTATCGAGGGCCATTTTAATTTTCATACCGTCCCTCAGGGGCCATGACATTTTTAAAAAAAATTTTTTTAAAGGTAAGCAGCTCACAACATAATTTTTATGGCCTTTTTAACTTAATTGCAATAACATAAATATCATGACCATTAATTAATGTTTTAGCCAATTTTAATTTGATCCATCTCAGTGTATCTTAGTTATTTAATCCAATTCATTTTCTGTTCCTGTTGGTTTTTATATTCACTGATGTTTAACAGTTTAAGCAATAGATAACCTATAATGTACCTCAAATCATTTCAGATCATGATAGATCTGAGTTGTCCCATAAGGTTGTCTACTATCAATCTGAGGTGAAATTGTTAAGTGAAAACAGGGAGTTTTCTTTTAAAGCAGGCTGAATACAGCCCCGATTTCATTTTTCAAGTAATTTGAAGCTGATATGAGATTTTAGAGGGCCGTATTTGTTTATTTTCACATCAGAATGCTCTGAAATGATTTGAGGTACATTGTAAGGTTGTCTACTTTCAATCTGAGGTGGAAAAAAAGAAACGTACTTATTAATATCATTATCATATCAGTGTGACCTAACGCGATGGCTGGAACTGCTTCTCCTTGGTGAGACGTCTGACGTCAGGTGGCAGCGATGACGATGCTACTCTCAGCTGGTTTTCCAGTAGTGGGTCAGTGTGAGCCGAGTCTTTGCAAGAGTCATTTTTGAAAAGAAAAACTGGAAATCTTTTGCATTATCCTTCAATGATTTCTCAATGTCTTGTGCCATGTTAGTAATCCGATCTGAGACGGTTCTCAGAGACAAACTGACACTTTGGAACAGCTTGATTTTTACTGGCGCGAGCAGCTCCACAGCAGCAACGAGGCACTCACGTCGTCCTGGTCCGCTCGCAGCTTGGATAAAACTTCTTACTGGCCAATCAAACTCCGTCGAAGAGCGGCGGCAACTTTATCCACGCACACTTGTCCTTTCAACGCATCCAGTTTTGCATGTTTCGCGCTGTAATGACGCTCAAGGTTTGCCTTTTTCATTACTGCCAGAGCGTCCCCACACACCAGGCACACGGGCTTGCCTTTCACTTTCACAAAGAAGAATTCATTCGTCCATTTATCCTTGAAAGAGCGACACTCCGCATCAACATTTCTTTTCTTACTCGCCATCTTCCGTTTTAGCCAACGCTAGTCTCCTCTCGTTGTTGTCACCTGTCAGTCACTGAGGACAGGCGATGAGATGACACGGGATGATAGTTACGCTGATGTTGTGTTCAATGACTTGGTCTGGTTTAATTGCACATTTGAAATAATTTTTCCTGAATTGATTTTTTGTGGGTGTACTTATGAATTGCCTCGCGGGCCGGACCAAACAGTCTCGCGGGCTGTATACGGCCCGGAGGCCGGAGGTCCCCCACCCCTGGTCTACAGTTTTATAGAAGAGTTTTTCACGTGAACGTTCTTTGTCTTTTCTGAGCAAACAATATAAAGCGACTCAAAACTGATCTGGGGATCAACCGTTTGTCAGCGTCATAATACAAAGCCAGTCGTGGAGCTATTGTTCTGTGACATTTACAGTGTTTTACTGAATGTATTTTTAGGACTGAGAGGAAGTCTCTGGGACCAGCGGAGAGTGAGGGGAACTTATTCCCATCACATATTTTTTCAGGTTCTGTGCACTAGTAAACATCAGCGAGGGATCAGTGGGCCCTAAAATCCCAAACCACAGAATCTGCACTGGCTGCCTGGTTGCAATTATCTTGTTGAATTTGTTTAGTCCCTGTTGTCTTCATAGTCTGGCTCAGACACTCCTTGAAGGCAGAACTTGTTCCATACGCAGCAGAAAAAAAATAAATGTTTGGAAAGTTCACAAAGACAAACGTAATGAGGCCTGCTCCCAAAAATTAAAAAAGAAATGTATTAAACTGGGAAACTCATTGTTTTCTGCTGTTTTGACATGCAAGAATAATCAGTTATTGAAATCGGAGTGATTCATGCACACGCATCACTGACTGGTTGTGATAGAAAAGGGAACACCCATCCAGGCCACAGCACAGCGTGGATCTGTTTTTGAAGGTGAATGCTGGGAATCACGACCGATCTGATGCCAGCTGATGTCAAAGACAGAAAACAAAACCACAATAACATCAATACTTCCTTTCCTCAACAATTCCATCAGGCCAAAAGATTTCATTTCTGAATGAAGTCATGCGGCTAAATTCTTATTCTGATGACGGATCTGAGATGAACTGGAACGTGTCCATCTCGTCTCATCTCATTGTGTGTAAAGTAATACCAGGCTTTTGTTTAATTATGTACGCTGTTTCCCTTTTTCACACCTCCCTCTGCACGACAACAGATGATCGCCACATGGGTTTGTTTGATGTGAGGGTGTTTTATTTCACTGCAGTGTCTCAGCCAAGTTTTAATAGATCATATATCTCCTGCGAATGCTGATGACGTGGAGTGTGAAACAAGAATCCCATTGTTCTCTGTGCAAATACATTTCCCTGATGATTTAATTATTAAGTTAGGACCTGGGATGAGTTTGGATAGCAACGCCATTTTGGATACTGTTGCCTGTCAGAAGAATGCCTGGACTTATAGCCCATCATTGATTGCGCATTAAATCATTAACGCCATTGCTTTGTCAATAGTAATTGAGCGTATGTTGTTTTTGTACACTTACAGTAATAGTTACAGACTCTACCTCCGGCTCCCTACACTCATGTTTTTAGGGAAATGTATTTGCCACAGAGTAAACAAAGTTAATTTCGATTGCTAGCTATTTTTTTTTTTTTTTCCAAATTTCAATATCTCAATAACTGTGTTGTTTTGTTGTTGAACATTTTTCACAGCCCTACCAGTAAACATAGGGGAGAATGTAGCAGCTAAAGAGGCAGATATTTCCCTTCTATCTCCCAACTGTTTGTAAACAAGTTTGCGATAAAAGGTTTTTCGGCAATGGTGTGTTTGCTTCAGCTTCCCTGAAGTAGCCGAAAAAATCAAAAGTTATCACTGATTTTAAAATCTCCTGAGGCGAGATGTTAATCTCATCCTCTTCATAGTTGTGAATGTGGAGTAGGTAGCTCATGAAGTACACTAGGATACATCTTTTATAGTGTCAGATACATTTCATGCTACTTCAGGTTGCAGTTACCTGTTTGTGTACATTAATCATGTTCCAAATAAAAAACATTGTGTTTCTGCTCTCTTGACAAAAGGTTAGATAAACACAATAAATAAGTGGATTTTGTGTGTCATTTGAATGTGAAATTTAAAAGAAGAAAAGTGGTATCAAACTCCTCTCCTAGTTAACACTGACGTACAAGTCATTGATAATTCTTCAGAATCACAATGATCAAGGCAAATCACTGTTTAATAAAAGTGTCTGTTCATCCTGAAATATGTCTGAGGAGTAAAGTATTAGTTTGATATACTTTTTATATCAAGTTTTCAGAAAACATGAATGGAGCTGAAAATAGCTAGATACATAAAACTAAAATAAAAATGTTGAATAAATACGCAAAAAATGAATATCAATATATCAGCCTGTGCATATCAAGTGATCCCGCGAGGGGTTCTGCCCCTGAGGCGGCTGAGAAACTCTACACTTGGGCGTGGAGCACATTTCACACAATCATTTGTGAACAACAAAGGAGCTGATGGATAGATAAATAACTGTGCACACACTGCAAGAAACCAAACAGACACTTACGGAGATATTAATAATGTATGTACACTTAACGACTGCGTGAGAAAGATATACTGTTATTTTTTGTATGTCTTGGCATTAGCTGGGAAGTCTTTCAAACAACCTCACTGTGCAACATGCACACAACCTGCAACCACAACCAGTGACCTTGCACGCCAATGCATCAGCGGGAAATCTTTCTCCTTCTTACTTCAGAGTGCAGATCAGCAGGAAAACATGTTTACAACTCGGTGGTCTTGGTGGAGCGGGAAAAGAAGGAAGAGCCAAAATCCAAGAAAATGCAATGTGGAAAACAAAAGAGCAGATCCTCCGGTGGGAGGCAAATGATGCGAGAGGAAACGAAATGTGGCTCCCCGATGGTGTTTATGGTGGTGATGAAGAAGACTAATCGATCAGATAACAAAATCAAATTGCAGAAACGTGAGATGAAGAGTGAGATGCAGTGCACAATGAGATGAAGCTCATCGTTGGTGGATTCACTACCCAGAACAAAAATCTGTTGATCTCTTCTCACTATTTGTAGTTGTGATCATTTGTAACGCTGAGCTTGATTCTAATATATACTGTAGGTTATTGCTTAATCAATTCATGTATTAATCTTATTAAATTTGAAATGTTTTTTTAAAAAAAAAACACAAAAAACACAAACACAAACACAAAAAAACACAAACACAAAAAGAAGCAAATCCTAAAAATTGAGAAGCTGAAACCATAGAAAGTTGTTACAGAATTATTGTATTGATTGTTGTTGAATTTCTGTTAAGTAAATAATGAATTATAAACCATTTCCAGAATGTGGTTTTCAAGTGAAGTTGAAGAACTTCCCCTGTTGATGCCCCTCTTCTTTTTACACAAGTAATGAGCATCCTCAGTGTTTATGTTTGATTTCACTTCCTGCAATAAGATTCTTTCATTCATCATAACTGTCTGTAGTTTGTCTCACTGCTCTTCACGCTGGGATACTGACGGCAATCATCTAACGTACGTCTATCACGTCATCAGTCAGGCGAGGTTTTCTGAGAAAAGATACTCAAAGTGAAAGCGTGTGTCACTTTACACACAGCTGAACGCATTGTATGTACTTCAGCTCAGGTTAGATTCTTCTTTCTGATTGATTAAGAAAATACAAGATGATGGGTTGAGAATTTTCAATAGTTTGCCTGAAACAAAAAGCTCAGTCAAGATATCAGTATTTTTAGAATAGCAGCATCTGCAGGAAGAGAACATACACATCTCTAAAATAACACCAACAAACGACAGCTGCTGTCAGGAGGCCCTCTGCTAAATTAGAGCGTGAGCAACTAAACAAATGAGTCTGGAGGCAGCGATCAATCAGAGGAGACAGGTTTCAATCTCGGCTGCAGCTCCTGAAGACATAAGATAGGCCCGCAACTAATACCACTCACCCAGATCAATAACCTTTTTATTAGTTAGTTAATGTCATACACTGTAAGACGTGCTTGGGCCTTGTGTTGATTCTACAGGGAGAAGTAGAATGTGAGCACGTATCATGCTGCTGTGTAAACTTTAGTTATCTGTTGAAATGACATGTGAGCCTAACCTCAAAGTAAACCTCATTAAAAACCTTAAAAAACAACGGTAATTAATGACACGTGTTCAGAGGCATTTCCTACAACTAATTGTAACAATGACGCACCTCAGCCAGTGGTGTGCAGATTCTACTTTTGTCTTATCCAGGTGTGTTTACGTCTGTTCTCTTCAATTGCCACTAAGTGAAAATGTGACACTAATGTTTTACAGCGTTGTTTTTACTGTATACAGCGTCATTTTTCCGTGTTAAAGGGTTACAGCCAGTTTGACACATTAAAGTGTGTTTACTGGTCTAACGTAGTACGAATGCTTATGTGTAGTATAAAGACTTTTGTGGCTCAAGAGGAAGCTGCATGCATTCGGGTTAGGTGCATTGTGGGTAACATAGGTGCCATGTATTGAAAAGCAGTCTACTGGTCTAGCACTGCATTCCTATAACACTGTTGGACTCATTATGGACAGTAATATCAGAGATGTCACATTTTTTATTCCACACATACGTCTTCTTTTTCCAAACCTGGCGCCCACATTACCCACAATGCACCATAGCCACAAATTACAGGTCAAGTCAAGTCAAGTCAAATTACAAGCCACTCACTTTGACATTTAAATGTCGGCCCACTGTAAAAAAGTCAATTAATGACACAGTCATGACTAGTGAAAAATGGGTATTTACTTATATTCACTAAAATATATGTTTACATGGGTCAATGCAATAATCAAAGCCATAAAAGCAGAACATGTGAACACTTCTAGCATTTCACAAATCAAAATACATTGTGACACATCTTCTGTTGCAAACTGCACATTCGTTGTCAACACTCCTGTGTTTTTGTTTTGTCTTAGTTCCTCAAAATGCAATTGCACAGCAAGGACAGATGTCAGTAAACTTTGTGGGGCAGGAGCCTTTGGTTTTCAATTGCTCAAAATGTCTTTGTCAAGCTACACGTCCTACTTTTAAGCCTGACATATTATCATTGAGAGTTCAGCAGTATGGGGAAGCAACTGTATTTGATGGTATTGATTCAGACCAGATTTACCAACGTAGTTATGTCTTCAATATGCCTGCAGAGAAAAGTGTGTGGTAACCAGTCTGTCTGGAAGTAGATGGAGATCGTTCAAGGCATAAATAACAAGAATGCATGAAACACATGAACACCCAAACAGGACATTGTTCATTGTTGCTGTGTCACCGCTCAAATTAACTTTGTATTGACTTCAAATCCACAACGGTTTCACCGCAGGCTGAATGCTTTGATACTGTGACACATTCTGACTAATCCAAAAAAGGCAAATATGACCGTTTCCACCTCTACAGAAAAATGTGGCAACTCAAAAATATAAGAAAATGGGCCACTGTAGTATACTGTAGTGGTGAACTCACAGAGGATTATCACCCTCAGCTACTGAGATGTTTTAGAATGTTTTTTCAGCCCAACAACTTTATAGTTTTTAAATGACTCTTACAGCTCTCATCAGCTTACAGTATATTTTCATATTTTGAAATCTTCTCAAAGGCACATCAGGACTAGGTAACAAAATCAAATACCTCAATATTGATACTCTGACAATACTGCACGGATGACTAAGTGAGATAATATGAGATGTTCCTTTATGTATCCACCCTGGGAAAAATTCTCAGGTAACACAGCAGTACAGAGGGAAATAAGTGTGGGTATAATGACTAAGTAGACTTAAGCAGCTAAAGGCAAGCATTAGAACAAGTAGTAACAACTGTCTGGTAAGTTTACTTTACTGTAATGCAGCCGTTAAAACCAGGAAAAGAAGACACTTGAGGCATGAGACAATATAACGATATCCAAAATCTAAGACGACATATATTCTCACGTCACAATAATGATACAGTATCATCATATTCCTCAGCTCAAGTAAATGACCATCTGTTTGCTACAAGTTGGCAATATCAACTTTGAAAGTGATGATGCATCAGTATAGCTTGTTCCTGCAGCCCAACATCAGCCGAGGAGACCAGTTAGCCTTTTTGTTTTTTGCCATCACAAACGCACCGGAGAAACAGGCAACAGTAGAAAATCAGCAAATCATGAACCTCATCAAACTACATAAATAAGTCTTAATCAATAACATTTTGCATTAGACACATTGTTTTTTCTGGACCTGATAAAAGAAGCTGCAAAGGAGTGAGACATCTCGCTTCTTTTCTCATCTCAGTTGAGAGTTGCACATGCGCAAGCTTTGCCACTAACAATGGTTCTATTTTTTTTTTAAATATCTTTAACTTCTGTCTCTGTTTCAAACTCAACACCTACTGTTTGAATGCTTCTTAAACAGAGAAGGATACAAAAAGTATCAAAGTAAGCCAGCATCCTTAACTTTAACATCCATCACAGCATTGTGTCTAAAAAGGGGTGAAAATGGGCGTGTCCACCCTGGTGTTGTGTTTCCATCACAGCCAATCAGAGCTGGAGCTGATAAACACCTGCGACTACTGCAGAGTCATATACTGTACGCATTCAGGTTGAAGATAAAAGCCAGATGTAACTGGGTAAAATGGTAAAACAGACAACAGAAGACGATCTGTTTGGCGTATAGAAATTCATGCAAACTGCTGCAAGGCTCAGTTTATAACATCACTGGGCCGCTCACTCATGAATATATTTTTCATTCCCATAACTGAAAACACACAATGAAATAGCACGCCATGAAATAATAACTTCTTTATCTCGCATCTGCTCTCCACATCTGTCTTCAGCCTGTGTTTGTCTTTCTGTGCCTCAACCCTTAAAAATCTCTGGCACCTGCTTACCTCTTATTGCACTGTGACTGAAGCCTGAGGCCATGGTCTCGATCACCCAGGCACTTTAATGACACTTTAAAGGGGTTCAATATCTACGCCTTGTAGCCTTGAGGATCGTCATTGCTATCATTCGTTTTACCACTTTCTCCAAACATGACAGCGTGCAACAAACCAGGGAAGGACTAGCAAGCCTGTGGCCCTGTGGCAACTGTAATATGAGTATATTTGTGCTATATATGTCAATGACCCAGTGTGTGTGTGTTATGTATATGTTGAATGAGGGATTAAGTGTCAATCCACCAAGGAAGGGAACCCTCATTGTTTATTTTACTAAGCCTGCTGCTGATTGCAGAGCATCATCTTTCTTTACAGAAACCCGGACGAAGCCCACAATGACATTATCTCCCAGCAGCCCCTCGAACCTCTCGAGCATAAAAACAGGTTGGGAGACAAAGCTGGCTGTGTTCTTAACTCTGTCACAGCCTGTATGTCTTTACACGCCCAGCGCCATGTGCATGCATCTGACACCTCAAACGTCATGCTATACCACACTGTCGTCACAGAGACTTCCAGCATTTTTTCCTGTTTTGTGCTGTTGCAAAACTAGACTAATCCGATACCACCTCTGGGACAGGAGGACATTTCAGCTTTGAGTCATCTTGGATTCCTCTGGATTCTGGGACTTCCCCTCTTCCCGTCTTCGTCCATGCTGATTTACTAAATCAGATCCAGTTGGAGGAGAAGGAGGGGAGTGTCTGGGAATAACTACAATCCTGTTTTTCTGCATATTTCCAATGGCATTCGAGTCCAGGCTTTGACTGGGCATGTTGAGGGATGTAAGAGCTGCTGGCTGTTGATTTAGTTGAATGCTTACGGTTAAAGTCCTACGGGGAAGTACAATTTATCATTTATCTGAAGTTTTTAGCTGTTTTAAAGCAGAATCTCATCTATAATTAGCCTTAAGATGGCCCTTTTAGCTGGTTATTCAATCTTTCTCAAGCATCAGAGCTCCTGAACAGGTGAACAATGAAGCTTTTGCATCTTAAAACAACAGAGTCTTTTGCTTCACATTGTCACAAACTTCACTCCACATGCTTTTGTTTCGGAGCACTTCTCTTTTGGCTCACTTTGAGATGCAGCCCTGGATTTATGAGGCGCTGCACTGATTCCCGAAGGCACGATGCCCTGTGACCGTAAATGTGTGAGAGCAGTTGTTTATCTTCTTCTTGGCATATCACTTAGAGTTATTGGAAAAGGTTCGGTATTTTCATTTTTCTTTTTTCCAAATCACACAATGTGCTGCTCATGCTCATGTGAACCCCTGAGACTTTTTTTTTTAATTTGCATAAAACTTTTATTTGGTAGCCACAGGGGGAGAAACGGAGGGATTGGGAGACAAGAGGATGACTATGCTTGTGCACATCGTGACACAACACACAGTCATGCTAATGTTTTCAGGCTATTTGAGTGAGCTATAGGTGAGGGCAACGAGAAATGTAGAAGTGTGCCAATGAAGGAAATGAGGCAGAAAGTCTCCTGGCAAGTAGATATGGATGTACGCATGGTAGGTTTCAAATTATTACAAAACTCTGCAAGGAAGGAAATGCATTCAGGCTTTTACAGTGTGCTTTGGTTAGCAACTCTGAATGTAAACGAAATTCTTAGTTAGGAAACTGTAATTCTTCACTTCTTACCCAACTTCATCGTCATTGTTTAGCACATTAACGAGCACAGCAACGATGTTCAATAACACTGTGAGGCATAATTCAGTTGATGGACCTTTGTCACACTCCCCGTCATCTAACGTGGACAATATTAGTCTGCTGACAAAGACTCAGAACACAAATGGAAACCCTCATCAAAGATTCAAACAGCAAGTTGCACCTCAAAACAACAGCTAACATTTTTTGTTCCAAACGATTGATTACTATGATGAAAGGTGACATTTAGAGCTGAAAACACTTACAGTCGTGCTTACAGCTTGTGATGTGAGTGTGCCACTTTATTGATCCAGGTATTGACCGGCAACATATGACTCACCTGGGAGCTTATGTGGTTCCCATGGGAACATTAAGGAGGGGGTCACAACGGTCACAACAAGGCAATCAGTCTGTACCTGTTGCTGACAGCTTCTCTCATTTATAAACTGAAGATGTCAGGACAAAGACAGGTCAAAGTGCTGATTTCCCCTTCAGAGGGAAGCCCTTCTGTCAATACTTCTGAAAAACTGACTTTAAATACTTGCAGGAGAATGACAACACCGTATGAACTGAGAGGGACGTAATAAGGCCACAATTGAGGGTGATCAGCTTTAACGCTCCATTAACCTTTTGATCTTTTTCTTGATTCAGTGATCTTTGAAGTGCTTGACTTCACCAACAGTCCAAAAAGATCCAATCACCCGAAAAAAGGCATCAAATCCTGACATTGGAGAAGCTTAAACCTGCAACTACTTGGCTTTTGGTTCAGCATTAATTCCCATCAGCTTAATTTTGAACTGCTCATGCAACAATCTCAATTTTTCACTGGTCCCTTTAAATGAACCTCAGCAAACCATCTGCGAGTGGATGTCTATTTCTATACATTTATTACAATTATTCTCAATACCTTTCACAGGGTGGGTTCCCTGCGTAAACATAACATTACTAAGAGATGGCGTTGTCAAAAATATCGACTGTTCTCTGCTACTAGCCAAGAAAAGATAAGTTGTACCGCATTGTCATCAAATCAAATCAAATCAAATCAAATCAATTTTATTTATATAGCCCAAAATCACAATCACATTGCCTCAATGGGCTTTACAATCTGTGCAGTGAACGACATCCTCTGTCCTTGTCAGGTTATTATCTGTGTTATGTTTACCTTTAAATTGTTTGTTCATATTTTTCAAGGTATCTTAGTTAGTTAGACATTCCTGTATCATGACAAAAATGTTAACAGTGATAACTTTAACTTTCTCAACTAGATTATTATTACTAAGCAACAGTATTGTTTAGCTGCAGACTAATTGTAGCCTGACCAAGGTGTTTGAATGGCACTAAAACAAAATGTGACTTGTCACATTACAGTTATTAGTCTTACAAATTCATGAATACATATGTTCAAGATATTTATTACAGCCGGAGGTGGTGCTTGTACCGTATTTGTCCACAGAAGCTGCCAGAATCAACATGAAATGAGAGTACCTAAGCTCCTTTAACGTATGTTAGTTCTAGTGCAAACTTACATAATGCAGCACTAACTGTGTTTTATTATTCTGTGAGGGGAGGCTTTGCATCAATGGCGTTTTGTAGCTGTATTCAAAAATGTTTAACAAGCAGTAACCATGTACTCCATATGGCGTAACGTCTAACAATATGTCAACAGTCTCTCCTAGAACAAACCAAGAAGACCTCATGTTTCACGCAACATCAAATAAATCAAACGTTCTTTCACACAACAGCTGCCGTGATAACACCCAGCACGTCAAGTTCACTTGGTTAATGACACCTTATCTTTGCAAAGCTGCCTGCTGTAATTGGACAGTATGTGCTGTAGGTTTAAACGAATGGGAGGTGATATATATCATCCAGGGTCAGGGCTGTGAAGTGACAAGCCTGGGAAGTGAAAGCGAACAAGACAAACATTCACAGACAATGGATTAGCTTGAGAACGTCTCTGACAGTTCACCACACGCCCCCGTACCTCCAAAGAGACTGAGCTTTTCTGAGAAATTCCCACACACCTTTTATCACTTCCCTGATCACTGCACCAAAACCATGTAAACCTCTGCCGTTTGAAAGTGAATAATCTCGCTGGGGTGAAGAAACAATCACAGCACAGAAATATGCAGAGCGATTGCCACCTCATTTGTTTTTGTCCAAAATGACAAGATCACACAATTTTTTGCCAGCTATTACAAAGTCTGCAACATTATTCATGCATGTGATGCCATGGACACTAGTAATGATAAAAGTTTTCTGAATCTATAATCTTTCATCTCTTCTGCTAAACTTGTATTTAAAAAAGCATTCATACTTTCAGCACCTGATTTCCATCTCAGCCACCAGCATGCAGTCGCTGCTTATGAGGTCCAGCTGCAGACGGAGATTGAGAGCAATTGTCCTCCAAGGTATAGTCAGTTCCATCAAAGTGCTTCGAGTCAAGAAATACTGACTGGAAACACATGCTGAAGCAGGAACACATGGTTTGCGTTGGCACGCTGTTGTTTCGATGCAAGACTAGTGACTGAATGCAGCTTGTGTAGGTGGAGGAGCACACTTGTATTGGACTGTATCAGTCTGAGGTGAGTCATATAAAACTATGTGCTTTACAATATTTTCATTGCAGTAAACGGAGTCAAGAGTTTCTCGCCAACATCTGTTGCGCTTCGGGCAAACTAACTGGTATTAATCATGAAGACACAGCGGTCTGGAAAACACTTCATCACCGCTGTCTCAGTTCTTTCGGTTACAACCACAAGGATGTACACACACACACACACACACACACACACGAGCAAGCAGGCAAAAATAAACACGCACACACGTCTCGCAGATGACGTGGACAGTCCTGAACTATTCAGAATGATGTGCTGCTGATCAGTCTTTGTTAGTCTAGATTGTTTGACATGTTTAAATCTAAATTTAGAGTTGTAATGTAATCAAATCAATTATGTATTTGGGAAAAGCAAAGTTGCCGTTCCATTTACAGTTAATCTCACTGAACCGCGGAGGCAACACAGGTCTTGAGGAAAAAGCAAGTTCTCCGATGTTGTTTGACAAGTGAAACAAACACGACCCAATTACTCTACAGAACAGAAGAAGAGCCTTTCCAGTGGTGAAGCTGGGGGTTTCAGTTTCCTGAAGTCTTAGTCACAAGGTCTTGAAGTGTACACCGCCATCATCACAGTTCACTCCTCAGCGCCCTCTCAGCCACAGCTCTGGGTAAATACTTCTGTACGCGCTGCAAACATTTGTGCCAAGCGTGACCACGCACCCTTCAGTTGCTGACGATGAGTAGACAGCATTTCTTACCACTTCCTGTAAACTACTCAATCATCACACCAGTGCTGTCACAAAAGAAAACGCGGATAAATAAAAAGGAGTGATGCCTTTTATAGAACGACTCACATCCTCCAGCTGTGTTTTTTTTTTTTTTTTTACTCCCCAGCCTTGACTTTCCTCAGGACCTCTAGCCTATATCAAAGAGGCTGCTTCGCCACAGACTCCTGCCAAGAGGAGCTTTGCCCCGTGGGAAAGGCAGGGCCCGGACCAGTCCTCCAGGGTTGTCAGGTTTGGCACTCTCAAACAGGGACAGATATGGAGCTGTGAAGACAAATGCACAACACACGAACACGCACAGTGCTTTGTGTGGCGGGGACTGCGCTCTCAGGCACACCTTTTATGAGTGGAGCCAGCAGAGCAAAGCACAACCGTTAGGGAGACAAACACATACCGCAGCAACAAAAACATCAACGGTCGCCATGCCGGCTGAGCTTTCAATGTATACGATGATCACAGAGAGAGTGGAAGGAATTATGTTATTAAGACGGACGCATAGGAGGTTGGGAACTCTATACTGTTAATATAAACTTACTCCAAGCTGGAGAACCCCCTCTGTTGTCAGTGTGCAGACATGCATCCAGCTGGACACATGCTCCAGGTGCACAATGTAGTTTTGGGGACGAAATTTCAATCAGAGGACGGCTGAATAAACTAAATAAACCTTCAAACAGTGTGCTGGACCTTGTTTTCCACTGAGAAAAGCTCCTTTATTCAGTTATGGTAAAACTAAATATCAGCACATTTGTGTTATTACCTCATATATAGTAAATACTAAAATGAGTCTCAGCGGCCCTTTCCCGACCACAGTTACCAAAACCACCAAAAATCACCTTTTGGGTTCCCTTTTCAGTGCAAACCTTCTTTAAAGCTCTTTTAATTCCGATGAAGCAGTTTGTTTCATGTCTCAACAACTGAACAAATGACACATGGGAGCATCAGCAGCTCTCTCCTCCTTTTTCCAGTCTAATAAATCCATCAGATACAGATTTACGATTCAGCGGTCGAAACCTGAACAAAATGCTGATGGCGCTGAATAGGACACCACAACATCTGTGATCGAAGTCACACAGAGGGGAAATTTAAAGGGGCACTATGTTATTTTGGAGAGGAAATTAAAACTTTTCTTTGGGTAATAAAACTTTGTTTTCATAACTGAATTAACGAGCTGCTCTCAGAGGAAAATAAAGTCCCCAGAACACTGTTTAAAACTGGAAAGGTGGCAGGGTCCGCCGCATATAAACAAACCTAAATAGTTTGAAACGGTTTGTTTATTCAGTTTATTGTTTATTTAGTTTCTTTAAGCATAAAAAAAGTCAGTCAATGAAGATCTTTCGCTTCTGATTAAAAATTGAAGGTAAAAAAAAACAACATAGTGCACCTTTAATAGACGGGATATCAATCTGTGGGTCACACACACACACGCACACACACACACACACACACACTGATGGAAGGTCAAAGGTGAACTCACAGTGAGCGGCAGGGAGCAGACCACGAAGATGACGGTGATGAGCGCCAGCAGCACCAGGTGGTCCATCTCCTCCTCCCCCTGCGCGAACCAGGCCAGGCTCAGCTTCCTCCTCCTCCCCGTCGACCCGACCGAGCCGCGCCGCATCATCTGGCTCCGGTGCATCTTGCACAGGCTGACGATCACCGAACCGTTGCACACGAACACCGCCAAGATCAGCAGCGCCATGAGGGACGAGTAGGACAGAGAGAAGGCCCGCACCAGGCTGGAGTGGTCGTCACCTGTGGCGTCCATGTCGATGAAGCACCACGTCCCGGGGCAGTACTGTCTGAACTTGCCGTAGCCGGTGTACGGCAGGAGGCAGAAGGCCAAAGAAAAGAGGTAAATGAAGAAAAGAGTGAATTTGGCGAAGCTGCGGCGGATGTTCACGGAGTAAAAGTAAGGGTGGCTGATGGCCAGACAGCGCTCCACGGCCATGGCGCACAGGATGAGCGTGGGCGCGAGGCCGAAGAAACTCATGGCGAAGCCGAACAGGTTGCACAGGCCGTCACCGCCCAGACTGATCAGGGACATGTTGCGGGCGTAGCAGATGAACACAGACGGGCTGAGGAGGCAGGTGCCCAGAAGGTCGGTGAGCGCCAGGCCGGTCACCAGGATGCAGAAGACAGACGACCTGGAGCGATGCTCCTTCTGGTGCACCCCGAGGATGAAGAGGGCCAGCAGGTTCCCCACCACTCCGGCCAGGAACATGACGATGCTCGTTACCGGCTTGCCATTCCAGTTCACGGTGGGGGTATCATTGCAGGTGATATTGGCGCATGATTCATTCGAGAGCACGCTGTTGTTCATGGTGAGGCTGCTGAGGAGAGGTGTGCCTGCTCAGAGGGGGGTGGAGGAGTAACTCCCAGACGGCAGACAGAAATCGTGAACTCTTGACACCATCGCCTGGAAGCAGAGACGGCGGGGATGTACGGTGAGACCCATCAGCTCTTAGCTGACTCAGAACGCCACTCGTCGACTTTCCCCTTCCTCTGTCTTGCAGAGAGTTTAGAAATCACCCTGTGGAAGAGATGACACAATCACAAACTGAGTGCTGACAGGTTACAAAATCAACTTTCAGTCCTGTGAAGCATTTTCTTCTCATACAGCTTGTTAAAGTCTCCCTGCTGCTGCTGCTGCTGCTGTGATCTCACGCTGAAACTCCTCCGATCATGGGGTGATTAATAATCACTCACCTTTCACTGACTCTGTCAGGAAGCTGAAACACTTGAGCGACTGTTAAAGACTTCCTTCTTTTGTTTCTTCTGCTTTCGCCTCGATATCAGACTCCAGGTTTTTGTTAAATATTTATGAAGCGTCTATTGAGCCGGCGCGCAGTTTAAAAGTGGCGCTGTCGGGTGAGACGGACAGAGACAGACTGCACCGGCTCCGACTCTCCTGCGCTTATTCCTCTCTGTGACTCTCTCTCTGTACCTCCCAGTCTCTCTGTCGGATCTATAAAGTCCCTCCCACTATACTGGTGCACCGACAAAACGCTGACAGATCATACTCATGCACAAGTAAAGGAGCAATATGTGGTTTTAGGAAGCAGAAGAGAAACATCTTCATTGACTTTTTTTTTTTTTTTTAAAACAAACTAAATAAGCAATCTCTCTTTGCTTTCATACCTGAATAAGCAAACTGACCTTAAAGGACAACACAAGTTCATTGTCATTGTCATTGTCTTCCTGCGTTTATATGTCGCGAGCCCTGCCACCTTTTATTTTAGCTTCAAACAGTGTCCTCGGGGCCTTATTTTCCTTGACAGATTTTTGATTCCATGATGGAAAACATACATTTGTATTATGACGTCATTAATATTGTAAATATTAAAATTCAGAGTTTGAATTTCTTCCCCCAACACTACACAGCGGCCCTTCAAAGCGACTACGAGGACCTTTTGGTTTTTGCTGATTCTAGTGGCCCCTTTTGACAGAAAGCGGTACTACACCGATCATGTGCGCTTGCTGGCGCCACATGCATTTTTTCCCGTGTGCAAGTGACAGAGGGACCGCAGGGTGGATCTCGATGAGCTAATGTGTTTATATGGGATTTTGTATGTGATAAATGTGATCGTATAACCGCTTGGGGCCGTGCCTTCTTGATTAATGAGGCTTTTTGAGAAAGGCGGAGACAAGAAAGTTAACCACAACCACGCATGTTTGGGGTTTCCACTATGCCTGTCGTTTATTAACCACACATCAACTTTACAAAGCCCGGTTGTACGGCTAATAACTCGTCATACGTGGGCAAAACAGAAGTCCCACAAACCCTTGTTGTAGTTGTTGTTACTTTTGAGTTGAGAGGTAGATGAAACATAGGAGCTTGTTTATCAGAATCAGAATCAGATTTCCTTTATTTGTCCCGCAAACAGGGACATTTTTTCATCACAGCAGCCAAAGGACAGTGGTATTAAACAATAATAATAGTAAAAGAATAAACAATACGATAAAAAAGTAAGAAATAGAAATAGACATATACATATAATAATGTTTTACACTGTTAACAGGTGTAATTGTAAGCAGTATGGCAGCGTATTGTTGAATAATAATAAATATGGGTATGTGAAATTGTCCAGCAAAAAACAGAGAAATGGGTTATTTTATGACACAGTGCACATGCTAGGTCTATTGGGCGCAGTGCTGTTTGTACAGTCTGACAGCAGCAGGAAGGAGGGACCTGCAATACCTCTCCTTCACACACTTGGGGTGTATTAGTCTGTTGCTGAAAGAACTGTCCAGTGCTGAGATGGTGACCTGCAGGGGGTGGGACTCCTGCACCTACAGCAATGACAGCTTGTCCATCATCCTGCTCTCTCCCACCACCTGCACTGGGTCAAGAGGGCATCCCAGCGTGGAGCTGGCCTTCTTGATAAGTTTATCAAGTCTCCTCCTGTCTGCTGCCGAGATGCTGCTGCTCCAGCAGACTACTCCATAGAAAATGGCTGATGCCACCACAGAGTCATATTTTGGATGCCCCTGCTTTTCTTGGAAGACCCAATCTGCTCTGCCTCTGATTGGCTTGCGTTTTGCTTTTTTCCACAAATAAATCACATCCACTTCCGTCTGACGAAAGCCTCGACAGCTTTGTGGTCATAGTACTCTGTGCTAAATACAACCATCTTGTCATCAGACTGGAAAAGGGCAACTCAGCAGCAGCCCTGCCTGCTGCTCTGAAGAGCAGCTCTGGAGGATGAGTGACCCCGAGAGGAGCAGCAGGAGGCTGAATATGTTGATGTGTTTACCAGGGAGACTACAGCATATAAACTGCCGGATCATCACTGCAAGAAAGACAGCACATCAACTTTAAACTTGATTTGAACTGTTAACTCAAAATCATGCCTTTACCCTACCAAAGCAACCAATGAAGGCAGAGAAGGGCGGGTCTTGCAAGAAAAGCAGTGGAATCACTGTCTGTTTGTTTAATCCCAACAAAAACCCAAGATATTATTCAGTTTACGTTAAAGATATCTCAATGTGACATACCTTTTCAGTGTCTATACCCCGCGACATGGACCAGGTAGAGGCGATGTAGTCCATGACTCTCTCACTCAAGCCCTTGGGCACCTGGTAGAGCTTGAGGAAGTCCCGGACGCTGTTCAGCATCTCATGGTAACGATTTGTGTTTGCGTACATCTGCTGGAAGATGGTTGTCACGTTACCAAAGATGGTGGCGTAAAGAAGGGCTGGGAAGATACGGAGAAAACGAAAAAAGGGTCGGCTTTGAGGATAAAACACTGCATGTGATGGAGGGAACTTCTTGTCCTGTTTGCTGTTGAAGCTGATATGACCTACAAATATTAACACAGTCTTAAGGTGCTTGCATAGATTGTGTGCAAAACAACGAATGAAATGAATCTATGAAAATGCAAACGAGGACCCAGTTTTAGGCAGATGCTTTGTATTCACTTTCATGAATCAATTTCCTCCTTTGGGTAAAGATTGATTCAGAGGCTTATAAACCCAGACTCATGTAATACTGCATCAGATTTTATGTAAGAAAGCAATATTTACAAGCATTTTATTTCTATTTATTGGATAGATAAACATCTATACTTTCTGGTTTTCTCAGGACATAAATGTCTCAAAAACAGGCTGTTTCAGGACAAAACATTTTTCGAAAAATTGATTTTAAAAGTTCCTAAATCTCCAAAACTGGATTTACGTAGACAAAAAAACAAATCTACCACACTGGCCAGAGACAGTTTCCATCAGATACTGTTATTACACTCACATGATGTATCAGACCAAATGTGCCTTAAGGCTTAATAGTTTCAATGTGACGAGCGCTTTAATCAATCACATAGGAAATTAACAATTACGACTCGTCGCTGCCCCCAAATACAATCAACAAAACACTTGCCAAAACTAATTACAGATTCATATTGAGAACAGGATTATTTTTCTGTCTTGCGATGGAAGAATGAAAGAAAAGGTGCAGCAACGTAGCAGTGCATCTCGGAGGTGGTTGAACCGGTGCAACAGCTGGCGCGTGAGTGTGGATCAAAGCCATCAGATGTCTGCTCTGTGTGTGTAGTGTTCTCCTGGCAATGGAGCCCTAATTAGCCCTGCTAGAAGGGACGGAGAGGAAACATGCCAGCCACACATTTCAATTATCCTCAGATGATGATAGTAACCTGTGCATGTGTTTGTGTGCGTTTGTTTATTTCGCAGTGCACAATCAAAGTGTTGAAAAACTGCACGGGGAATAATACTAATTAGGAGGTGCTCAAAAACTCCTCAAGGGTAAGGATAACCACAACTTTCATCCCTTCATTGCTTACGCTCGTTTGTACCGCCATGTAATAGCACGATATTCAGAACAAGAAAATGATCTTGTTTGTGCCATACGCTCAGTCGGGCGTCGAATTCAGCAGGATGACAAACAAGAAAAGGGCTTTGAGACAGTCTGCGCCTGTTAAGAAGATGATACAACAATCGTCCCTTTTTGAAGTTGCCGAAGTTTGTCAGATGACTGCTACGTCGAGCTTGAGCGCAGATGGCAACGCTCACTCCTCTGATAAACAGGAAAACGCTGTAACAAAGGAAACTCAATCTGTCCCCGTGGAGCAACGCTTCGTCTCGTCCCCAACATCGCCCTTTATTTGCTGACGCGCACAACTTGGTGGCAGCATTGCTCGGCATCCAACAGCTGGCTTGTTTGAAGGTATTAAATAGACAGTAGTCAGAAACTCAAGCCCCGGGCCAACAGTTGCTATAGAAACAGGACATATGTA
>OMLP01044759.1:7146-20548 GCA_900302685.1 Spondyliosoma cantharus
ATTACAGGCTCTGACATGTACTCAGAGTCTCAGAGTAAAAAATCTCCCTCTGAAGGACATTTGTGGTCAAAGACTATTAAAGTTAAAGGTAGAATCAGTAGGATTTGTCCCAGCTGTTCCTGAACGCACCACAAAGACAGTTGATTGTTGAGTCTCATTCCCAGGACGTCAAATAGACACATGTTGGGTTGGTAAAGCGTCCCGTTTTAAGAAATTCTATCTAATTTAATCAATGCAAAAACATTTAACCTGAATTTAACATTTTCAATAAAAAGTATTTTGTGGAAATGTTGTGGCTCGTCAAACTAACTAAAGTTATCAATTAGATAAAGTATAATATTTCATCGCTCCACTAAAGAACGTGGATAAATGTGTCCACTAGTTTTTATTCAAAGTGTTCGGAGATGTCGTAAATCATCATTTAAATCCTCATCAGTGACTCTCTCACTCACCAGTTCTTGTTCCAGGTGTGTGCGAAAGCTGTGATGAGGATGAGTTGGATGAGGATGAAGGCAAATCCTCCCACCACACCGACGTAGTGCCAGGCTGAGAGAGAGAGAGAGAAAAAAGAAGAACCATGATCCAAAGTTTGATTTATCTCAGGGAAGTGAGGAGGCACAAACAGAGAGAGAGAGAGAGCGAGCTGTAAATCACAGAGCTGCTGTGATATCAGGTGTGAATCACCAACAGATTTATTGTTCGCAAACAAAGTGAGATTCAGCTGCAGAGATTTATGGTCCAATAATTCACAGCAGAGAGACGACCTGAGGCGAGCCGTCAGGAGCGAGTCTCTGCTGCCCTCTGGCAGGAGGAGGAAGGAGGTGCTACACCAGCAGCAACAACATCATCATCATCATCATCACATTCAGGAGGCAGCTTCTCACCGTGGAGGAAGGACTCTGTGGGGATGAAGAAGGCAGCGGTGCACATCCCGAGCAGCATGATTAACTTCAGGAACCAGAAGCTGCAGGTCGACATGAGGAGAGATGAAACACGTCACAGTTCAGTTTAAAAACAGGAAGTTAAACTAATATCTTCTCTCTCGAATTTGCATTAATTTATTATCTATCTTGTGTTACTTTTCTTCTGGATATTTCTGCTTCTTCTTTCAATGCACAAACATCTGTGGGTAACCTCTCCTCAAATGCACATTTCCTTGTTTCGTTTTTTTTTTTTAAAGCGGCAATAAGCGATTCCAACACATCCTCATTTCTAGACCACTGAATAGGTTGATTGCCCAAAACCACAAATACCACTGTTCCCAAAACACCATGACAGCAGAATATAGAGATTAAAAAATAACAACAACAACAACAAAATTCAAGGACTGTTTTCTGCATTCTGATGACATTTAAAGATTTAAAATAAAAAGATGCGTCTTCATGTCATTCCCATCGTTTCACCATCGAGCTCAGAAGTCGTTCTTCCGACTCCGGTGTGTTCATGTGCACTTAGTCGTAACAGTATGGAAGGAATGTATGATTTTATTGTGCAGCTGTTTCTGGGATTTGAGCGACAAGGAAGAGCAAATGTAGACCGTGATACCATCAGCTCAATTTTTACTTTCGTCCGCAATGTTTCAACGTCAACTGAGATTTTCTCAGACTTTCCGAGTTGTTGAATTTTCCCCCTCGTTTTCCAGATTATTGCGACGCCACATGAACGTATTATTACCTATTGTACCTTTTAAAGCAACTGTATGTAAAAAATGTCATTTTGGTTGATTTGGCGCCCCCTACAGTTTCCGAGTGCAACACCACTGTCGTAAAAACAAATCCCAGGTGTGCAACAGTTTGTCAGACGTAATGTAGCTGCTGACTACAAGCAAAACTTTATGTTCCCAGGACGGGTATGACTCTATTCAAACACACCAGCAGCCTCTATAATCAAAGAATTACAGACTGTTTAATCAGATCCCTGCACCTTCATGTGACTGTCTGGTCTATAAGCGAACATACGAGGTCACTGGGTCGCTCACTGATCCCCCTGCGGACCTCTACGACCCTGAAGCCTTTCACTGTGGCACCGATAAGACTCTTGTGTAGATTTATAGCAGAGAGGAGCAGCAGCAGCAATCCAGCCGGTCAAATCCTAATCTGAGCCGCGTCACCGCTCTAATCTACTGTGCTGCAATGGAAAGTGTGGCAATAAAGAGCTTTAAATGGAGCAGCGGGCCAGGTCAGGTGAGAGACACACCTGAAGGCTGCAGTGGAGTATTTAAAGATGCGACTATTTCGGGAGAGGTGTGGGAACATTTCTGTCTGGGATCAGATCCGGGCTACAACAGTCTGATTCAAAGAAATGACATAAAGATCTTTGTGGCCTAATTCAAAGCACGGCAAGTGTCATTTAGGAGTTTTTGTGATTTGTTTGATAGATTTGAGTCCCTGAAGTAGCTGGAAGCACCTGATCCGATCGAATTCGATGAACGCTCGATGGGTCTGAGGTTAAGCGATTTAATTTACTCCACACACTCCTCCAGACTGACCCGTTGTGTATGAGCGCCCTGAAGTCCTGACTGGACTTCACGTCTATGAGGAAGATCGCCATCATCAGGTAGAAACAGGAAGTGCCGAAGCAGACTCTGTAGACCGCCGAGTAGCCAACCAGCATCTCACAGTGGCCTCCGCCGTGCGCCTGGTCACACACCATGTTGAAGAAAGGCACCTGAAACACACACACGTCATATTTTATTATTATTTTAAGATAAAATACTTTGTTACTGCACTTCTGACAACTTTTGACTTTCCCTCTCTACATCTGAACTTTCTCCACCTCACATCTTCAAAACGGGCTCATTACTTTAGTTTGATGCATTTGAGACTCAACAATCAATTATCTTTGTGGTGCGTTCAGGGACAGCTGGGACAAATCCTACTGATTCTACCTTTAACTTTAATAGTCTTTGAATTCCATTACTTTACTGGAGGAAAGACGATGAATCAATACTTCTAGTATCTGAACTTCTAGTGGAGGAAACTGTGAACCTCCTTTGTAAATGGATTATAATTGTTGATGTTTATAATGATGCATTTATGTGTATTTAGGCTGCTTCATGTATAGTGATATGATATATATGCATCATAATTAATTAAGTAAGCAATAAGCAGCAAATAAATATGTTGGAGAATCTACTTTGTTACTTTTCCACCCCACCAAATAATACATTCTTCTTGCAGGAGATTACTGGCGGTGATATTTCAGTGGATTTCTTTGACTTGCGTCCATGTTTCTCTCTACGTGGAGGATCACATCCAGCACTCACATTTTCCCTGACGAGCTCGGAGACGGTGCGGGACAGCATGAGGCAGGAGACGGCGCAGCTCATGATGTGGAAGAGGGTGTACATGACCCGCGTGCTGGTGGAGGATTTGACCGGAGGACAGAAGGCACAGCAGAGCGAGCACGGCGCCGGTCCACAGCAACAGCATATCTGAGGAGGAGAGGACGGAGGCAACGACAGGAGACGCACCGTCAGCGGGGGAGGAGGTCTGACGAGTCCAACACACGTGAGGCCAAGATTAGAGAAGTATACTTATTTATTTAATACTGATGTGGGAGAAGATTAGGGTCACTGTTTAAAAAGATTGAGTTCTGACTGCTTTTTTTAACAATTCTGATTAAAAAAGTCAGAACTAAAACTTTTTTTTTTAAAGTGACCCTAATCCTCTTCTAGAGCAGAATTAAATAAATAAGTAAACTGTTCGTAATCTTGCCGTCTTCTTTAGTACGTATGAGGTTGGACGTCGTGCCACAGGATGTAATGCAGGCTAATAATCATAATAATACATTTATATAGCACGTTTTCTCTAGATTACAAAGCGCTGTACAGAAAGGAACAAAGCAAAAACACATTTCAAAGAGGCTCTGCTGAACTTGTGTGTTTCACTGGAAGCCGGTCGCTCTTCAACTAATGTTTACTACTGATGCTCTGAGACGATTCACTCGAGAACGAGCGTGAAGTCACATCCTTCAGGCTGTCATCAGAAATCTGAGTCCTTCACAAAGAAATCAAAGAAATCAACAGTCCGCAGGCTTGTAAAGGCAACTGAGAGAGACGAGGAAGGTCTAATAATTCACATCACGAATCGCCAATTAGAAAAGTGATGAACATGTTACTGTAAAAGTCCCCAGTTGTTGAGGAGAATGCTTAAGTCTCAAATTAGCTTCAGGTGAATTTGAGAATGCATTTTTTATAGAAACAGAATTTGGGATTTTGTCACTTTCACTGAAAGAGTTTAAACAAAGACTCTGAGGCTCGTTTGAGCTGCAGAAACAAACACAGCAAACAGAATATTCACCTGCGGGGATACGAGTGCTGTTTCAAAACAGTTTGTGATGAGATTATAGTTCCTGGGCTCGTTGTTGCATGTCGTCTCTCTCTCTCTTCCCATGTTTTGTTGTCGCTCTGCATGTTGATTGTCAAATGAAGGCAAAATGCTTCAAGGTGCAACACATAAGCCGAGGCCACCTGTTGAAGGTGACTCAGAGCAGACAGAGGGCAGCGCATCAGCAGAGCGACTGCTAACTGCTGCTCACTGTAGCTGCCGTCAGCTAGCTCAGTTAGCTCAGTTAGCCGTGCAGCCAGTGATTCAGAGAGATCTGTTGTTATGAGACAAGACAGTGGCAGGGGCTAGCTGGTTAGCATGCTAACATCCGCGTTGGTTGTTTCACATTCTGTTGACGGTTCCAGTTAAAGTTTGGTTTTTCATTCTTACATGTCGCACTGATTAAAAAACAACACACTCCATCAGATAATCTGCACTGTGGCTCTGAAAGGGAAAAGTTCCCATCACAACGCGCTGCAAACGCTGCCTGAGCGGTTTGAGGCTGTGTGTCTGAGTCGTGGGGTTCAACCTCAGGCTGTCTGAAGACTTTTTAGAGGTCAGACATCTTACACTGACGCTGACGGAGCGTTTGGCAGCGCAGCGGTCGGCGGCAGATTAATCTGACGAGTCCAGCGGCATCTGGCTGGTTCTGATTCTGATAAATCAGGGCTGTGGCGGACGACTGGACGTAAGCCCATCGCCGCTGATCCTGAACTAAATCTAAGGAGGTGAAACGTGCACGCACATCTGTCTGGTGCCTCAGTCGACTCTGCAGATTACAGTCTGGAGGTCCGTCTGCGTTATCAGGGCAACGGTGTCACGTATAAAACAGGAGAGATGGATTCAGCCGCTCACATGTGGCGGTTCTGTTCTGCCTCAAGTCATGATTCATATCTACGAATCAGCCACATGATGTAAGACGCCAAAGTGAAGCTCATTCTTGGAGCCTGCGTCATATCTGTGAACGCACGACAGATCGCAGGTCGTAATCTGATGGATAATGCAGAGAAGATAATCCGGCATCTTCTCATTGAATCGAAGACTGAATAAAAATGGAGCTTTAATCGTGTACAGTAGCTCACGAATGATTTGATCCTGGAACAGATGAAATGAGATTAAAGGGACAGTTTGTCCAAATTCTGCCTCTGACTGCTCACACTGACCCGATCAGAACCTCCAGCATCTTTCTCAGGTCGTTATTCTGACGTATTTATGTACTCGTGTTTATAATGGTCTCACTGTTCCTTCCCTGTCATTCTCCTTGTTTACAGGAGACCTATCATGCTTGTGTTTTTCTCCTTTCCATCAGTGTTTTATACCATAAAATCTTGAAAGTTAAAAAGGTCAAAGTCTTCACCAACAGAAGCTCTTCTCTCCCACAGAAAACGCCGCTCCTTAAATGCCTCTTCAGTAGTCCCGCCTGTGATCCAGTGACTTTGTGACATCACACTGTCACATACTGGCAACAAAAATATGCCTAGCAGCTAGTTTGTCACGTTAGAATTGTTTTAGCACAGCAGCTCTGTTGTTGTTAGCGCTGCTGGCTCTGGCGTGTGGGAGCTGACCAATCAGAGCTGAGGGGCCCTTTAAGAGACAGGAGCTAAAACATAACGAGCATAACGAGCTGCAGCACTGGGCAGTGTGAGAAAACTGATGCGAAAATGTGCGTAAAAGTCTATTTATTATCTGCTCTCTGACCGCCGAGTTAGTCGCCACAAAGAGAGGTAAAGTTTCTGTTGTGACCGGAGAGAAAACCCAGAATCACCCCAGAAAATAACCTACTTTCTAAAGCGACAGGACGCTGCCAGCATCGCTCATCATGCACGACTTAAAAAGATTAAACACATGAGATTTTGTTGGACGCAGAATGTGGACCAGTGCTTTATTTGCGTGTTTCCGAACGAGAACAAACTGATTATTTAACCTTTCAGTTCCTTATTCCACAAATCCAGAATCAAATCATTTTTTTGTTATTAATCTCCCATTTATAGGCGACTGTGGCTGAACGTTCACTCAGAGATATTAGTGGCAAACAGTACAATTTCTTTTGAATCAAATTCTGCTTTGTAGAGACGGAACAACGCTTCAATTTGTCGCGATAAAGGGAAAAAAAACTAAATTTAAAATGTCAAAATCGGCTGTTCTGAAAGTGTAAACCTTCAAACATCCATCTCTCAGGCAGCCAGGTGTTTTTATGGCCGCGCTCACCACTGCACGTCCGTCGCTGGCCTAGTTTAATACAGGATTAATAGTCACAGAGTGGAGATGTTGCAGTAAGCGAGCGGTCTCTAAACCCGGTATAAACACACAGTAATCTACTGTGGTTAAAAAGTGGACGGCTGAGTTCAAGTGAATGCAGAATACAGTAAATATAGGTCAAACAGCAGCGCGCTCGGTCTGAGCTGAAGATGTTGAGGAATGATAGCTGAGCAGAGCATCCCTCATCTTTTAACTCTTAGTCTTAATTAAGATTGCTTTAAAATCAGGATCGTTATTTTGCAGAAACTCAGACTCAATCCGTTTGTTTGTCTGACGATGATTAAAGGATCTCCTGCATGTTTCCAAGAAGCTAATCTGAGAGCTAATCCTGCATGAATCACATTCTTAATGCACCAGTGATCCACATTTGCCTTCCATCATATACAGCCATGACTTTGTGTGAGTATCAATATATCGCACGGTGTTATAACGTTCACTGATTGACTCAAACAGTCAGTATTGATAAAGGTTGAAACAGAGATTGTTGTATCTGACAAGCAGCGGTCATTTTATAAGAAGTACTTTTTAAAGGAACTTTTGCAGACACTCAGAGGCAGAAAGTAACTAAATACAAATACTTAAGTAGATGTTTCAGGTATCTGTACTTTACGCAAATATTTATTTTTCAGACAATCGTTCACTTTCCCTCTCTACACCCCAACACAAACATCTGAACTTCTTCTCATCCTCACATTTTCAAAACAGCCTTGTTACTTTAGTTTGACTGACGTGGACCAATCAGAGCACATCACGCACGGCAGACGCAGCGAGACGAGACAAAGATGTAAGAAGACGTGAACGGACAGAGAGGGAGACTTTTTACTCTGAGACTCTGAGTACGTGTCAGAGCCTGTAATCTATTACTTTTACTGGAGTAAAGAAGCTGAATCAGTACTTCTACTTTTCTTTTTTATACACAGGTATCTGAACTTTTGCTGGAAAAATGAATGTGTTAGTTACAAGTTACTTTGCAGATTACATTCTGCATCAGAGCTAAAGTTTTAAATCAATGTATTTGATCAACAATCAGATAAAAAAACAACAACAAACAAAAAAATAAGAAAAAAACATGATGATTATCTGTCTAGACCAAAGTAAATTCACAGGTTTTGTTGAGCTATTTGAAGTACAAGCTTGGTGGAGTTTGACCTGTAGCTGCCGCTGGAAAAACACAATAGGGTTATTTACACTAACTTTGCAAATAAAACAGCCTAAACAAAGAGTAAAATACATAAAACTACGTAAACCTGCATAATTTCCCTGTTCAGGTCTGAGAACACCATTTAAAGTAAACGTCTTGCCAGTTTTGAAATCTCATTGGCTGCATGATGCGTCAATCATCCAGCCGCTGGCCTGTAAGTGTGTCAGGAGAGAGAGGGTCTCTTCCCAATCATGCATTGGCTGTTTCAGGCCACAGGGCGGGCCTAGATGCTCCTGACAGGTCAAACCAGGTGTCAGTTAATAGGTCAGAGTCTGGCAGACATCTTTGATTATAAATTAATGGCATTTTGCTTTGAAATAGTGCCGTTTTTACACAGATAAAAGCATCCATGATCACAGATTGTTGCTATTTTGTCACTATTTATGCAAAAATACTGTGTTTTGGACTAAACGTGTCTGAAATAGATCTACTAAACATTTAGGAATGAAAGAAGACAAGTGAAGACCCAGACCCGTCATCGGTGAAGTTGCTCATCTTTATCTGTTTGTTGATTAAACCTTTCTGATGCTGTTTTAACTTGAAATTGTTTGCTTGGACCGAATCACAAGAATCTAAACTTTCCAATGAATTGGCGTGACTTTACACTTAAATTGAGGCGTTGAGGTTGTATTTTTTGACTTAGCAGCCATGCTAACAGCAAGCTAATGTTTAGAAATTAGTGCTAATCACGAAGTACAGGTGGGGCTGATGGGGATTAAGTTGTCCTGCAGGTGTTTAGTCACAAACAGTCTTTGACTGATGATGGCGAGTGAGTTATTACAGTTCATCCCGAGAGGAAAGTGAAAGTCTGAACCAAATATCTACTATTAGATGGATTGCCATAATCCATCTAATAGTAGATAATTCTCTCAAAATCACATATGAGCAGCTGGGTAAGCTAACAGGAAAGATCAGGAGCTCAGTGAGCGTCGCTTCATCCGAATGCCGAGCAAAGATTCCTGGCAATTGATTCAGTAGCTGTTCAAATATTTCAGTCTCGACCAACGTGGCGGTCCCGTACGGCCACACGGGTCGAGTTTCTAACAGGTGTCGTGTGTCACAGCCTGATGTGTCTTCTTCCTCTGAGCAGCAGAGCTCCAAGATCTGTTAACAACACACCAATGAGCCTCACTGTTGTTCCTTCATCACCATGAACACGCACACTGTTGTTCGTTTTGACTCCCACACGCCATCCTGCTGCCAAAAATACTCACTAGAGCCGCCGCCGAAGAAAAACATACGGAAATTACTAAGTAGAGATGTCGGGTCAAGTTTCGTTCACTGGCTGACGAGTTGCCTAAATGTTTTCTGGCGGTCTGACAGTTTAGAGAAGTCAGACAGCACAGAGAGAGTGCTGGCTTTGTTTTCTCTCCATCCAGATGTGTTTTCATCATCAGCTCACAATCATCACAGGCGCTCAGATCCAAACTCACTCTCTGACTGGACGAGCAACTCTCGGCCGTCTCCAGGATGTAACGCTAGCAGTTAACGTTTCTGTAAACCAGGCGTACGAGGACACCTGCACATTTCCAGCTGAGGTTGAATCTCCATCAGTGATTCTGGCGACCAAAACAGTTTCTTTAAGCCAAACCATGACTTTTTCATGGTTTGGTTTTACTATAACCAAGTGTTTTTTGTGTGTAAACGTAATCAGAGCATAAACACAGCGTCGTGACAAGAGAGAAACAGAAAATTCAAACACAACAAACACAACATAAAGTCACGTATCCATGTGTTTAGCTTAGCATTTATTTTTTGAGTTGGGTCGCTAAATGTTCTGGTTACTAGATTTAGATTTGATATAAAACCTATTGGCCGATCACTTTGTAAATGATGATGCAATGTTAGAGATGTTAGAGACATTTAACAATGTTAAAACCGTTGAAAATAACTTTCTCCTTCACATCAATACATCACATTAAAATGCTATTCTTATATAAAAGTAAATAAAATTCTTTACTTTTACTTAAAAGATTTGAACACTTTTGTATCTTAAAAGAAAGTCTCACAGGATCATTTTAAATGATTTAATATTGTAATTAATAAAATCAACTCAAGAGTAAAAACAGAATCATCCACTTCCCCCTCCAGCTGCACTCGCTGCCTCCCGTCAGCTCTCACCTGATAGGCCACCATGTTGAGGAAGTAGTTGTAGGCGCCGCTGCGGTTCATCCCCTGGGTGGCCGACATCGTGCCCCCAAACTGCTTCTCCTCGGCCACCACCACTCTACATTTGGCCATGAACTTCCTGCACAAACAGGTTTTTCCTCAGCAAGCCTGCAAAGATGGCATCCTCACATCCTCAGAGAGGCCAGAACACAACTTCCTCTGACTGTCCCGGGAGGAAATGAAAAGTAAAACAGTCCAGCAGGTTGTCCCTGTACCCTCCTTATGCTGGATTAGCGGTAAATCTAGTCCGGCTGGGCTCCCTGCAGCCGAGAGCCTCAGCATGAGCACCGCTTCAGCTGCTCTCGGTCCAGCCTCGCAGGGGAATAACTTGTTTTTTTGCCCATATCCTGCGTGCTTTGGCTCTGCGGCTGTGTTGGGTGCTGCCAGAAAAGAGGGAGAGGTGGTGGCGAATGCCCGGTGCCCTCCCCCATCCTCCCCCTCGTCCTACCCGCTCAGATTAGGCAGAGAGTCTGTGAGGGGAGGAGGGGTGAGTAGGAGGAGGTCGATAGGGACCATGTGTCGGTCCCATCTGTCCCTCCCTTCCCTTCCCCCAGCGCCGCACAAACCTCACGGTACAATGGGATTGGGCAACACTCCTTGTGTTTAATCCAGATTTGCAAAATTGAACAATTAAATCATCTGATCTGTGGATGCTGATGTGTGACACCTCACAGCCTCCCACCTACAGACCCCATCAGACCCCCTCAGACCTCCTCAGACCCCATCAGACCCCATCAGACCTCGTCCCAGTCTGAGCGTCCCTCACAGAACGAGGCCACGTCCATAATCCCAACAAGTTATCATGAGTGCTGCATTACGACCCAGAAACAGTGAATTGGGACGGACTGGAGGCAGCGCTGTCTGTGATGGAGTCAACAAAGACCGGCTGCATTAAGAGACGCGCTCACGGCTTAATGAGAAACGGGACCGTGGATTGTTTTTTTGGGGCTTTAATGGAACGACGGGAACAGGAAGAGAATAAAAACTGAGCTGCGACTCACATTTTAGCTTTCAATTGATTTGCACTTTTAATCCACTTTTATCAGACGTGGTCAGTTTGTAACATTTGTTTCTACACATCAGATTTAGAGGTCGACAGTTTTGGACCTGGCCTGCGTTCAGATCGTTTATATTCATCTTTCGTTCTTATTGCTTGTTCGCATTTCTTACTTACTTTTATAGGAATTTTAAGCACTTTGCTGTTTCGTTTAAGACGCATTTTTCCTCTGTCCAGGAGGTTATGTTGACACCTGTGTCCTTTCGGTTGTTTGTTGGTTTGTCAGCAGGATTACACAAAAAACTACTGAATGGATTTCCACAAAACTTGGATGGAGGACGGGTCTCGGCCCAGAAGAGACCCCATTAAGTTTTGCTGCAGATGCGAATAAAGGACATTTTTCTCACTATCTTTTTGTTAATTTCTCAGGGAATAATACAAGATCCCTGAAGGAAAAAATAGGATTAATTTGATATTGGATTAGGCTTGATTGAATTGAAGAGGCCTGTTGGGCCTTGGCGGAGGTATGCACTCTACTGACTGCCTTTCTAGTTCTTTCTATGCGAATACATTCTGAAACTCTCACAAACCGGTTTCTTAAAAGAAGAGGATCAAATTCAATAAAGTGAAATTATTTTACAAAAAACATAAACCACACTTTGAGGTGTTTCCCTTCGTTCAGATTTGTAAAGTTTTGTTACACCTCTCTTGATAATCGAAGCAAGATTAGAAATGTTTTCACTCCAGAGACACTCGGGTTGTCGTCCGTGAGCGCAGCAGTGAAATGAGACGACGTGTTTGGTATCTGGTGAAAAAGCGCTGAGTGCACGAGGAGAGAGTCAGATTAGATTTAGGTTAGTGTGCAGGGCGGAGCGCCAGGATAATCCGGTCGTTGTTCGGCCCTCCTCTCCGTCAGGATGACCTTCACCGGCCCAGACGGGACGCTGGCAGCTGCGTACTGTCAGACTCTGAACCGCCACAGACCGGCGTCACTGAGCCACAGACTGTCCAATCAAACTGCACTGTTCTGTCACCGTGCTGCATCTCACCTGGTTACACAACGTCTCCCTCACAGAGCTGATATCTGATATATAAAGTTTCTGATACATGAATTATAGTTTTAGGTACTTTGATACGTGTACTTTAGTTGGATGTTCTTTTTTTATGCCACTTGTTACTTCTACTATTTCTATTTCAATGGGAAATGCTGTTTGTTCATTTATCTGGCAGCTTCAGTTAATTTACAAATTAAGATTTTTGCAAATAAAACCCACAAGGAGATTATAAAATATGACTTTTTATAAGACAACAACCCCACAGTTTATAGAAGCTTAGCTAAAACGATTACTCAATAAATCATTCAAGTGATAAAAAGATTAGATTTGCTTCCTCTCCTTTAAATAACTTTAATATATCTGTGATAATGTTGAGGTTTGGACTAAACAAACGTTGTGAAGGCGTCACTTTGGGTCATTGTGGCGACATTTCTCCCTTTTTTCAGAATTTTTACAAACCAGAGACTTTTCTTGAAACGTCAGTCATGAGAAGAGACTTTTTAACATGAACTTGTCTGTACGAATAGTTTTATCAGATCCTCAGAGAGGAGAAAAGAAAGAACAGAAATGATCCAGAGGAGTCGAGCTGTCAAACATTTCTGTCACTTTTGTCTGCAGCGTCCGTGTTTCTGTAGGATGAGTTGTTTTTAGCCGTGCCAAAACTTCATACAGTAAACCTGCCGAGGAGCCACAGTCTGTCCAGGTCGACTCTCTAGGAACTGGAGTAACAAACAAAAGGGGTTAAGTAAGAGGAAACGTCAGGCTGGTTCGGACTCAGCTAAGAGGCTTGAACTTACAAACCCAGTGAATGAACTCTCTCTCTCCACAAGGCAACGGTCGAGGGATTATCAGTGCGAGAAGCAGCGAGAAGCAGCGAGACGTGTCCACAACAAACATCCCCCACAGCTACAAACACACAGTCACATGCTGTTTTATATTCATCCAGCCAGCTGCCACAGCCGGCAGACGCTGAAAAAGGTATATGTGTAAATATCAATAAATACAAAGCAAGACCTACATGTGAAAGAAACAAAACAGTTCACCCCAAAAGAAAGTTTGGCAGAATAATGTGAACAATGTCCATCGTTTTATCGTAGTGTGTCCATCTTCTGCTTCACACTTCATCATCTGTAAATGATGGCGACAGGCGACCAAATAAAACGGATGTTACCTCGACTAAAATGATGGATTTCTCTGGTCTGAACATCGTTGGAGGCTTTCAGGATAATACAAGAACACAAGTCAAGCAAATATATAAGAAAGGAAACGCAAAAATGTTTTAAAAAAAGATGCTGTGTTCGATTTTAAAAAGTATTGTTTGTTTCATAAACTATAAAAAGTTAAATGAAGTTATTAGAAAAAGAAACAATAAGATAATCTGAGTTTATTATAG
>OMLP01044764.1:5870-35351 GCA_900302685.1 Spondyliosoma cantharus
AGTAGGAAAACAAAGGGATGGCTTCAAGCAATCTTCCTCCTCTTCCTCGTCCTTGTCTAAGCTCTGGCATATTTGAGGCAGAGGAAGAGGAGATGATGAAGACTGCAGGAACTGAGGCAGAAAGCTGACTGAATCAGAGCAGAGTGAGGAGACGCCAAGCCGCGATGAAGCACGCAGCCCTGCCTCGCCCTCCTCCTCGCCCTCCTCCTCGCCCTTTTTCAAACGTCAGTGCAGCCTGTTTTTAGAAAAAAGCTGATATCGAAGCTCATCTCGTGTTACACTTGCTCTCATCTTACTCACTGGGGAGGAGGAGGAGGAGGAGGAGGTGCACAGCGAGGAGGACGAGGACAGCAGGCGGGACAGAAGGATAAAGGTTTGCTCACGGATTCTGTGACTCACAACGTTCACCTCCTGCCGATGACTCAGACTTTGGACTTTGTCTTAATGTCGACCTGTGACGGGTTTTATTTAAGCATGTAGATTCTACTGTATATAATAACGTGTCATGTTTGTAGATTTTTGTCTGGTTTGCTATTTTATGAAAACATTTTGTGGTTCGATCAAAAAGTCAGCGAAGCAGAACAGATGATATTCAGGGTTGCCAGGTTGGAGCCTCCCTCCCCCCCGTGGGACTGAAGCTGCAGCAGCTCTGTGAATTCATCGACTGGGTGTTTGGAAGATACTTTGCTGACTCCTACACCGAGGCTTTTCTGAGATCCTGGGGAATTGTGCGAGGGATTTAAAGGGACCCCCTGACATTTTGAAAAGCAGAGCGTTGTGTTTCTTGTCACGACTCGAGAAAGTTTCCCCCGACTTTATTCGCGAACACCTTCTGAGCATCTTCATTTGACACCGATTCCTCTTTTGTCACGCGTTCAGTCCCGACATCACGACAGAAATGAGCACATGTCACTCGACTCAGCCAAATTCGGCAAATTTAATTGAACGACCGTGAGCGGATCGATCGGTCACGCAAGCTCAGAAGATTAACAAACAAGAAATCTTCCTCTGGGGAAAAGCAAGTGAAAGATGAGACGATGAGATCTGTTTTCACTCTCCGTTGATTTAAGGATTTCTCTCGATGCTTTCGGTCACATCACACTCCCGATCGCGTTCGCTCCGCGGTCAGATCGCTGTCAGGCGCTTCGACTCGGACCAGCGTTCAAGAAAAACGCACATCCATGAATGTATAAATGAAACTGGGATCGATGCTGTTTGTGTGCAGCGATGTTTTGCTTCTGACGCACAGTTTTCTAATGAATGTGAAGTTTTATTCCTTTTGATGTACAGTAGTTCTGCAGACATGTTGTTTCCACGGTAACAGAGAGTTCAGTGGATCGTTGTGTGTGAACCGAGGATTTATGTGTTAACGTAAATGGAAAAGTGTTGGATATAAATTCATGCATGTCCTCATGTTTCGTTGTTTTCTCTTTCAAGATGTCATGAATGTGCCGGCTGCAGGTGTCCATCAGGTTATCTAGTCTTAAAGAGGTGACACTGTTTTTACACATTAAAGTCTCTTTACAGGTCTGCACACCTGTGTGAAGTCTCTGAAAGACGATATCTAACACCAGCATACTGCAGGTCGAAGCAGCCACAGCTACACACGAGGTAGAGGAGAACCCCAGACTCCTTTTTGAAATCGCTTAATTCTGTGATTGATCGAGTTAAGAGAAGCTTTATAAGCGTTACGAAATGCCGTCTTTGACAAATTCTTAATCATCCGGTCCTTCTCGTAAATTCGGCAAATGTAAAACATTAAATTGTTTGACTGCAAAGTGAGATCTGATCCTACGACAGCCACGGGTTTTTGGGAAGGGGACCAACAGCGGTAGCTTTTAATAACGCAGCGTGGTCATGACACGGACGATTCGTAGAGGACACGAACATACATGACACATGTCTGTCACTGTTAACAGAGACTCTGGTCTGCAGTGTAGTTCATACATGACCTAAGGGGCTGATCACACACAGGATTTGTCAGTTGTCGCTTTAAAAAAAACAGCGTGGTGTGTTTGTGGAGCCAGGCTGCATGTGCATACAGTCACCAAATGTTTAATGGGAAAAGTGGCGCAACTCTGTGCTTTGCCCTGAAAAGTTCAACGTATTTCAGCTTCAAAAAAACACTAAAATTATAATGCAAGGGAACCTCATAGTGACGATATAATGTGGATTGTCCCTGTTTAGAGACTTCAGTCTGCAGTATAGTTAAAAAACCTGACTGATAAACCACACAACCGTAGAGTAACATGCTCTCTCTCTTTCTTTGCTGTGAGTATGCATCACACATTTTTTATGTTAAATGGGCCCTTAGCACTCCTACTTCCAGCATCAGCAGCTTTTTATTTAAACTCAACACTTCCATCAGATGTTTAACAAATTAAAAGTGAAAGGGATTACGTTATTTCGACCCTCTGGTGGGCTTTTAATGTGAAACATCCGAAGGAAGTGTTTTATTTTTCGGTAGCTTAACAGAGGTCCAGTGACGGGTAAAGAAGAGGAGCTGATAAACTAAAATATCGTAGTGTTAAAGGAGAAAGAAAACAAATAGGATGAATTATATAGATATAAAGGCACGAGTAAATAAACACGATTTGATTAATCAGGTAACTTAAACTATTATTTGTAACACTGACGTTGCAACATGCTGATCGAAGAGGTCTAAAATGTTGTTCGTACACTACAGTGTGAGGGTGTGAGGGTCACTGTAAGAATCGCACTGTTTTGAATTCAACGTATGCACAAAATGTCCTCAGACCAGTGAAGTCAACACGACTGAATCTACATGACACGGCGTCCCTCTGACAAACAGCCTGTGAGCACACAGAGCCTCAGGTCGAGTCTCTCCGTCTCTGCTGACCGAAGCGCGTGAATGCAAACACAGACACAGATAATCTAAAGGTCTCCACGGCTGACTGCTCTTGTTTTTGTCGGGCAAAGTTCCACAACAGGTCCAACGGGAAGCCGTTCCCGCTGACACGTCACTCTGGCAGAGTTACAGCGTTTGGTTATGACTCAGTCTGAAGAAAACTCTCAGCTCGTGGGAGAAACCTTGTCATCGTGTTAAAATGTTGGATATCCAATCGGAAACTAAATAAATAAAATGATTCATGATGGGGTGAGGGAGTGAAACCAAGTACGTCTGATGACATTTAGAGAGTTGTGTGTTAATATCACTCCTCAGGCTCTGACTTTACTCTGGAGATACAAGCTCGTCACACCACAATAACAATATTAGTCTTACATTATGACATTTTAAAGGTCATAGATGAGCCTGTCAGGGTTGCCTGCAGCTTTTATGTGCCGTTAATAACGAGGTCTGTCCATGTTTTTAGCAGCGGAGGAGTCTTGGACACAACAGTACAATAAAAAAAACAAAAAAAAAACACCAACAACAGATGCAAAAACATTGAGCAACCACACCTCCAAGTCTGCCACCGCTTTGTTAAACATTAGTGCTCAATGTGCCAAGGATGTTTTTCTCAATGGTGAAACTCGGGAGTCGATCAGTGGAACGAGGCGGTAAATGTTTGACGAGGTAACAAAGGTCGACTCAGCGGATGTAGGCCAAACTATTGTTCCACTTGTGCAGCAGATAATGTGAAGCAACAGCAGAAGAAGATAAAGATAAAGATAAAGCTGCACGTGCGTCGGTGTGACCATGTGACTACTTGACTGTTGAACATCGTGTAAACCGTGTGTGGACCTGGTCTCCAAAATCAAGGTGTGGGATCACAATCACTGTAGCTGTGACAAGTTTAAGTGCCGTAAACCAGTTTCCACCTCTGGCAATATACAACTTTGCTTTTACTTATCATTTCTGATGTCACAGTGTAATCGCTGCAGGGAAAACTCAACTTCACTGGTCTCACTGAGCCAACAGGCTTCTTTGTTTTTGTAGATGTGGAGAGGAAATTCAAACATTAACGAGGTGATAACACAAACTCAGACGGATGAATCTTTTCCATATGTGAATAAACAAGCTGTTGTCAGAGGAAAACTCTATTTGAAGGTAGAGAGGTGGCATTGTCCGCCACATATAAACAAGGTAAAACAGAAATCAAACTGTGTTGTCCTTTAAGGTCAGTTTGTTTTAGTTTTAATTTAGCCAATGAAGATCTTTCTCCTCTAATCTAAAACTACATAGTGCCCATTTAAAGTGGAATTACGGTAGAAAAAAAGGAACGTATTTGCCAAATCAGGAAGAGGCATTGTTTTCCCACAATCCTCAGGTAACGGTGGAACAGCTGGAGTAATGAAGAAGAAGGTGAAGAGTGAAACGGAGGTAAAACAAGAGTGAACAGGCGGAGGTTCACTCGATGGAGAGCGCTCTGGTGTTGTGACAAAGTCTGTTCCCCAGCTGATATGTGTCTCCTCTTACGTCAGTCAGTAAGTAACAGAACCTGAATACTCGGGCCGACTTCAGGGTTTCAAGGTAAAATTCTTATGGTTGTTTTTTGTTTTTGTTTCAGCCGTAGCCATTTTGCTAACGCTGTCTTTGTGACAGTCAACAGTTGTATCTCGGGGGAACATTAGGAGTGGGTCAAGTTGAAAAGACAAACTCTGGAGCCACCGGCCCCGCGGCTAACTGAGCCAAGAGCTAATTAGCTAACAGCCAAAAGGACAGCAAGCATCGAGCAGCGGGTGCTGGTTAGCCTTTCTTGAGCTACCTTCCAATTCTGGCCACATTCTACAAATGACACCTTTAAATTTACGACATTCCCATCAGCCCCAGCTGTACCTAGTGTTTGGTTTGTTTGTTAGCATGCTAAATTGCTAAACTCTGGACCCATCTTCACTGAGCTGCCACCTTGGCCTGCAGGCTCAAAAAACTCGGGTGAAGTAACCGTCAGCTTTTATTAAATCCCAGCGTTTTGGTGCCAGCTGTGCTTCTAGGTTTCACTCTTTACTGTCATTTTGAAATGGATCTTGTTCTGTTTTCCAGCGTTGAACATCCTCGAGGAGAACACGTCACTTTCACTCTGACAGTGTCGCTGCCGGCGCTGAAAGAATAAAGAGGACAACAGTTGACAAAAGTTTGAAGGCTTTGACCCATAAAAGTGTTCGTCTATGTTTTTGTGCAGCCGTGAAGGAACTCGCCGACAGTAAAGCACACGTGACCCACATCCGCACAGCTGGATGACTCACTGTTCATGCATCTGACACTGACAGATGACAGAGCTTCTTCTACCGCTGCAGCGGTCCTCCACCAGCTTTATTGCTCAGACTTTAATTAGACGCTCCTCACGAACTGATGTATGTTTCTATCTGCCCGTCAAACCAGCCTCAGTTGTTTACTTCACGCTGTTTCCCTCCCTCCGAGCCGCCGATGCAGCCGCTGTGCTCCAGACGATGACGTGTTTCTGCAAATGTCAAAATATATTCCCAGGACTCCGACGAGGCTGGAACATCTTTGAATTTAATGTAAATGTAAAGTCTAAACACAAAGCTCTGACAGCGTGTCATCGCCTTAATGTTCCCGGGACAAGTTTGATGGAGAATTTCAAGGAGGCAAAATGAATTCAAAGACGATTTAATATATAAAAAGCTTGTGGATGTTGCTTTTCTTAGAGCATAGTTTGATGATTTATTAATGGGACAAAACATTTGTTGGAGAGAAATCTAAAAATGCATTAATAGCATATAACGGTGCAGTGATTGGCCCTTTCAGGGTGCTAATATAGAGGATTGTGACCTGTAGTTTCCCCAGTAAACACACTGCCCTCTTCGGCTGCATTCAACCCCACACATCTTTTGATACATTTGTAAAATGGTCAATATCAGCTGGTGAAAGACTTCTATGTGTGAGTTAAAAGCCTGATAGATCTCGACACACTGATGAACAGTAAGTAGGGATCACAGGGGAAATCTGAGTTGTTAATAAAAAGTTAACAAAGTTAAAAAGTTTTCCTACTTTCCTCTAAACGTTGACAACACCGGCGCGTGCGTTTTTTGCAGAAGTGGTACTGTGAGTAACAGAGTGTGTCATCATGTGATCTGTACTGCGAGTTGAAAGAGGCTATTTGTAATCTCAGAGTTTCTAGTAGCAGAATTCCTAAAATAACAGGAAGATACGAAAGTCTGGAGAGGAATTAAACATGTTGTTCTTTATAGTATGTGATAGTATGGTATTTGCCTAAAAACTAAAAACGTATAGAGTTACTGCAGACTGACAAAAAAAAAAGATTTTAAACGTGGAACATTTTTTGCGTCTCTTTAAATAACTTAGATTGTCCAGCGAATCTCACAATGTCGTTTACTTTTCTATCATATTTCGCTTTTGTGTTTGTACTCCACACCACGATGAAGAGGTGACGAGAAAGTACAAAGAAACCTGACAACTGAATCTAGGAAATCAAATTCTTTTCATCAAGATCTGCACATCATTCCCCGAAAAATAAACGAAGATGTCGAATCTCACAATGTTAAAGAAGGTGAAATTCGTTCATTCATTCAACCTTGTCCAACGATGGTGAGAGCACAAATAAAAAATAGAACAAACAAGGAACATAATCAGAGCGAATAAACAGAATGGGTACATATAAAGATGATAACAGACGAGAAGCAACACGACAAATCACAAATAAAAGTGTTTGGAGCACTGAAACTGAAAGCGGTCTGTTTATCCAGGGAACGTGAAGCATTATATGATCACGGGAGCGTGTCGAGTAGTGACTCTGTGACAGGTTTAATAAAGAGAAGATATATGGTGGCATGTTGCCCTTCAAGGCTTTAAAAAGAAAGTCTCTCTTTATCCAGATCCACACCGAACGTTGACGGGGTCGACTCAGAGCTGAGACTCATCCTCCGACCAAGTTTAGTGGAAATGCACTCAGCAGTTTTTGTGTTATCGTGCAGACAAACCCACAAACCAACAAACGCACGTGTGTGAACCTGTATTTAAAGAAATGTAGCTTATATATTTTTTAAAGGTTCAGCAAAGGGCAAAGGGCCACAGACAGGAAGACAGAGAGGCTAACATCGTGTCGGTTTGTGTCCTCTTATGTGATTTATAAAAGAAATACTGAAAAACACCGAACCGATCCTGTTAAACCTCCGTGTCCTGTTTCCTGGAGACAGAAACAATCTCTCCCCTCGTTCTCTCCTCGAAGAATCTAAAGTCAACAACATTTCTGCTTCACCTCAGGAGGTTTATCTTCACACTGATAAAGTTGTTATTTTCTTAAAACCACTCGGCTGCTGACTGAATGCTTTCTTCATTATTTGTCACGACGCGTTCAGGGTCACTTTTCTCTCCACAACATCATCCTGCTTATCTCGTCTGCGCTGATTGAATCGACCTTCGTTGTGACTTCTGGAGACGCAGAATCTGTTTCTCTTTATGCATCTGAAAAACGTTCATTATTTCCCTCACAAACGTCCCACTTATTACATAAAGACGTCATTATGACTCTTCACTCTGAGCTGTGGAGGCTTTTCACAAAGTCTTTCACAGCCACACGTTCCAGAAAGACTAAATTAATATGTACAAAAAGTCTAAATTGTAACAGCTTTTTATTAAATTGTCCGTAAACACATATCTCAGTCTAACCTTGAGTACATTTAAGACTGTTGTTGAACCATTTGGAGTAGAGACATATTTTTTGTCCACTTTGTCCGCTCTGTGAGTGGATCTACAGGCGTCTGAACACACTGAATTATTTACTTTTAAATGTGAAAATAAGCCTGCAGATGTCGCGTAACTGCCCCTGTAAGCTGGAAAACATAAAGCGTCCACGTCATAGAGTCTTACATGATCCAAGTTTATGTTTTATAACAATATCAGCGAAAATTAACACCTTAAACTAGAAAAAATCCTTTATTGTTTCTTCAAAATACCCCTGCATGAGTGTAACAGGCAAAAACTCCTTATAGCTCCTTATTTCCACTTATTTCGCACATAAAAAAAAAGCCTATACAAAGAGAAAATTGCATAAATCTGTAATTATTAAACTATATATTCACTGATATGAAGTCTCATTGGCTACATGACTCGTCAATCATCCAGAAGCTGGAGGAAAATTGGCTCAGGAGAAAGGGGGCGGAACGAGGAGTGTCTCCCGTTTATGAAGTCAATCATTGGCTGTTGCAGGCCACAGGACGGGCGTAGAAGCTCCTGACTGGTCAAATGAGGTGTCAATCAAGAGGTCAGACTTCAGCAGCCATCATAAGCAACTCTGTTGCGGCGTCACCCTCCTGCATTGCCACAGGCTTGTGTTGGGTTTGTTTGGTGTGCAAAGAGCGCAGACAAAACAAACCCAACACAAGACTGAACATCCAGACCTTCAACATCATCTGGAAGTCAAAAACCAACATGCAGCACAATGATCCTGGTGTTCAGATCAAGACCAGCCACTACATTTAGACACACAGACTGCCAACTCTGCTAATCATCAGTAATTTGTGTAGTATTGTTGAAATAAACGAAAATAAATAGTATTACATTCCTGCAAAGACTCGGGTGTCTTTGTGGAGTCTCAACAAATGACCTCGTCCAGACAAAAAAACACTGCCACACTCATCTTAAGTTGTTTTTGGTCTCTAGGCTGAAATACCCGAGCTACAGGTCGCCGTCTGCACTCAAAGTGTCGTTTTGTTTTAGTCTCCACTGTGTTTGAGCTGCTGTTCCTCAGTGTCAGTAACACTTTGAGGCAGGCTAAGCCTCCATGAATGATCAAGCTTTTGTAGTCACAGAGGTTTAAGAACAGGAGCCATTTTATTTTGGGTTTGTCGTGGCCATCCAAAGGGTTGATGGTGTTTTTCTTACATATAGTTCAGTATTTTGACAGATAAAAGCATGAAAAAGCACTTGGGATTGCGGTTTGATGCGTTTCAGACTAAATATGATACTGAAATTGATTTACTGAACATTTGGGGATAAGACAAGACAACTTTTCTTGGGAGTTTTATGCAGTGAAACACCAAGAAGATCTATTGTTCTGACATTCGTACATGCTTGAATAATAGAACGGCTTCTTCTTATACCGCAGGGCCCATTTTTGCTTTGTGGCGTCAAAATGAAGCAAAACATTTTTTTAATAAATTCAGTTAAAGTGATTTGGTTTCTTGCTCTCAGAATACAACCTAAACCGTGCTGATCTAATCTGCCACAACTGGCTATCTGTTATGAAGCGAGTTATCAATGCGTTTAAACTTCAGTGCAGTTTAAAAACATGAAGCTGCAGTCAGACTCCTACCACATTGATCATCATCATCAGTGTTTTCTGGTTTAACTAAAGATCTGTAACAGACTGTGTGATGATCAAACTCTGCAGTGTGTCTCTGTGAGGAGATTTTCATCCTGGAGAAAGAAAAACATCTGCTGAACGAGCTTCAGGCTGTTTCAATGATACTTATATTTAAAAAAAACACACGTTTGCCATCCAGAACACAGAAGACAGTTGGCATCAGGACAATATCTCTGACACGAAATACAAACAGGAAGTGTTGACAGGGAGGGAGAGGAACAGGAGAAATGTCCAATAGCGTCTGAAAGGTCCTCGACTAGACACAGAAGAAGTGCTCGTCTCTGAATGCTTCCCGTCGCTGTGATTCTGATTCTGCTGTCCTCACACTGACAGTCTCTCCAGAATCAGGTCCATCTCATCCTGATACAGAGAACGACATGAAGTCCAGAAGAGGCTCGACGCTCTCTCTACTTGACCATCGGCTCCGGAGCAGCCAGCGAGTCCATGAAGTTGTTGAAGTGGTCCGGGTGGCAGCGCTTGTACTCGTTGATTTTCCTCTTGATCTGTTTGGGTGTGTCCTGGTAATAGTTCTTCTCGTCTCTGGCCATCGCCTGCAGGGACAGCAAAGAACAGGAAGGTCAGTTTGGTCCAAACTAGAAACGTTTTGCTTGGTTTATGACCGTTTCTGCAAACTGAGACAGAAACAGAACCGTCTCTTAAAAGGTTGTTTACTTGCTGCAAGTTGACGTAACAAGTACATTTTTGTAATTTAGTCAGAGGTCAGAAATTATGAGTTCAAACAAAACTGAAATATCTAGAACAAAGCAAGCAGATCAGCAGGGTTTAAAGTCGGAACATGCTGGAAAACAAACATTTCTTGGATGACATATTGACCCACCGTTTCTGATCAACCTGTCAATAATTGTCTTGATTAATCACTAAATTTTTGTGATGTAGAAATTGTTAGAAAATGGTGAAACATGCTCAAGATGACGTCCTCAAATGTTTCGTTCTGTCCACAACTCAAACATTCAGCTTACTGTCGACTTATATTTAAGGAGCAGGAATCAAAGAATTATATCTTGTTTTTAAAGACTCAAACCAATAATTGATTATCAGATTAGCCGTGGATTCAATTAACAGTGGACAACGAATCGATTAGTCATCGTAGCTTGAGAAACGTTGTTTACCAGACACAAAAGGGTTCATTATCTATTCTGAGGCCATTTCAGGACGTCTCGAATCGCTTCGTCTCATGATAAAGATTTTTAGGAATCATCCTGATTGGATCACGAGTGGAGTGACAAGACAGTTTGACACAACCGAGCTTATTTAAAAGACAAATCTTACATTTGAAGTCATCCTGCTTGGAGCCCAGGTAAAGCTGGAGCAACCTTCGATCCGCACGGTTTGATTAACGCGAGTGTGACGCGTCGATCATGACACGCGTTCTGCGATTGCTTCCTGCAGGTGACTGACTCAGCTTTTCAGAATTGAAAGTCAAGGATGAAATATTTTCTATAGAAATATTTCATTGCACACTCTCCTCTGTTATTGACTGGCTCTGACTTGGCAGAGCTCCCAGTGATGATGACTCAGTCCCATTCAAAGCAACTGTTGCAAATCCATTTGAATGAGGCACTTTGCTGATAAAAGCTCAAGTAATTTAAACTTCTGCGATTCGCCACTCTGAGGAATGAAAACTTAAACACACTTGGCACCGGCGCGTCCCTTCAGTGTGAAGTCAGGAGAAACAGCAGCTGTGAGAGGCGACAACAACACGGAGACGAGACCTTATTTGTCCTTTTCAAAGCGGAGGAAGGACGGCGCGCCGTTATCACCGGCTGCGCACACAATAAAAGTTTTCAACTGACAAATTAAGTTTCCTCCTCAGACACCGAGCACGTCTGCGACGCTACAAAGAAAGCGTCTGAGTCCTTGGCAGACAGCCCTCGAACATCAGAGTGTCCTCGAACGCACCATCAGGGAAACCTTGACGCCTCGTTGAAAAAGTGCTGCCAGGAGGTCAGATTAAGTTTCAAACGAACATCATCCAGCTGACGACTGCTCCGCACCCGCAGCTGATTGGAAGCCATTCATCCTCCTCCTGCTTCATAAAGTTTTTTCCATGTAAGTAGTTTAAGCTCAATCATTTACTCACGCATATGCTTCAGAGGAGTCCCCTTTTTAAATCATTTAGATGCACCTAAAAACTCTCTCTGTGCGTTTAAAGTGAAAGCTCAGCCGGCAATCGGCTCACCAACACCAGCGCACATATATAAATGTGCCATATGGCGTAGGAGGTCATTTTGCTTATGTTACGATGTCGAGCTAACATGCAACCACAAAAAAAAAAAACAGGCTTCAAACCCAACATATGGACGCAGTGTGACTTCTGAAGAAGAATATGCCTGCAGACAATCAACGAACACACATCAGAGGGTAGTTTAATCATCTTCAACACAGCAGTCACCAGTCTGGCACCAAACTAAGATCCGATGACGCTTTATTTTAGCTTCCTTGCACAGAACCAGGAAGTAAAACCTGAAGTGAGAAGTTTTTTGCCTCATGTCCTAATCGGACTGACAATGTGCCCTCTTTGTATTCTGTATCTTGTAGTACTTGTTTGCTGGCTTTGCACTAAGTTCCTTATCGATCTTCTCATCTAATTCTCAGCCAATCGATTTATTTCCCAGCGACTGGGAGCCTTCTCTGTAGGCAGGTGTGTGTGTAGGAGTGAGACGTTGGCAGGATCTGAACTCCTCTTCCTCTCACTTTTAGACTGACCTACTGAGCAACACCACGAATGTCTTTCAGGCTTCAGCTCGCGCTCTCACCTTGTAGTTGTCTTTGTGCTCTCGGACCATGTACTGAACGTACTCGATCAGGTCGGAAGATAACGTCTTGGTGTCTTTCTCTGGGCGGTTGGCCTCCTCCTCCAGCTCTGTTCAAAAACACACACACACACACACTTATCAGGATGTGAAACACAGCTGGGAGGCAGAAAATATTTATTATGCCTTTTATCTTCCTACATGAGAGTACAAGGGCATAAAAATGAAAGTAACTGGAAGAAAATGTGCAAAACTCCTGTTAGTTTATGAGACATGAAATAATCGACTACCGGTGGAGTTAGTGGAGGAATAAGAGGCTTTCAGGGCTGAAGGCTGGCGGCACTGATCTTCTATCAAACTGTGCACGGAAACAAAATCATGCTGTTAAAGTGAAGAGGCTCAAATTGCTCTTATGAGGCTGCTGAATCAAGTGAAAGGATCCTTGGGAGTGGTGGGAAACAGCCGCCGTGAAAAGATGACAAACGAGTGAGCGCGAAGGAAAAGAGCCGCAACGTAACGTCACGCAGAGCTTTCACGTAGGCTTCAACTTAGACGAACGCTGGAGCTTGAATTTGCGCTTTCAGCAAGTGCAAAATAAAGAGTATAAACTGAGTGTTTCTCTGCTCAAATTGTGGTTTTTTCTCCCTGACGATCGAGCTGCAATGTGCAGAATGATGTATTTTCATTCATCAGCTGAAGAACAAACGGATCATCCTGATTTTAATAGTCGCACTGCGTGCAAAACTTTAATTGTGATTCAAGAACGATAACTGCCTCCTGACGTGAATAATGTCGCAGTTAGTCAGTCCAACATCAAAGTATATCACAGATGCATGTCTTCAGTAGGAAGGACGCTCGCAGCCCCGAGCTTCACGACGAGCAAACTGGTGGCTTTGATATTTTCATAGAATTTGTTGACAATAACAAAAATTCAGAATAAAGCCAACCTTGTCTTTCAAGCCCTCAAGTGTCCAAAAAACAAAAACACCAACCTCGTTTAATTCATAAAAGACTGCTGTGTTGTCGCAGCGGGAGCGTCAGAGGCAAAAACTCCAGCTCGTTACACAAGAGAGCAACAGAATTCACCCTCCGACGACAGAAGAGCTGCTATTAATCATTTCTGACGCGACTGTAAACATTTTCTCACCCGTCTTACTTTCTAAAGTGAATAACTGGGTCAATACTTCTGTTTTTACCTGACGATACCGCGGTGCAAGATAAAAGGATTGTTGCCGTTTTAACTTTCCAGATTTCAAACGGTGGTCTTCAGGGTTCCCACTCGCTCCTCTCACGTCTTTTTCCAGGACCTTTTCAGTCACGATCCAGCTGATAGGACAGACGTGCGCTAACATGTTCTTTAATGGAGCAATTTATACCTCCAAAGTCTTTTTTTCTCTCTTGCGAATTACAGTGTGTTATGATGATGTGTATGATGAAGAGCATGAACACCAGGAACTGAGGGCTGCTGGGAGTTTTGCTTTCATCAAGAGAAAATAACAAATTAACTGGTTTCTTTTGAGAAAAATCTACATTTTTATAATACTATACAGTTTACTACTAATACCATAGTGTATTTTAAAGAACATTTCAGGACAGCACAAGATTTTCCAGGACATTCTGCTTTTCTTCTCATTTTCCAAAACTCGTCAACTGTTTTCCATGATTTTCCAGGATGCACGGGAACACTTTGATCGCCTGAAGCAGCCACAAGCTGTTTCACACCGGTTGACTGTATTAACTTACTGCTCCATTAATGTCCACAGAGGCATTTAACAAGTTCCTTTACAGCTCTTAAAGTACGAGCCGAGCAAAGAACGAATCCATTCACACTTTTCAAGTTGGTGAAAGTACACGACTACGGCTTTTTGTGCACATTCAAAAATATGCTGAACTTATTTTAGTGATTTCTTTTGCACTTTTAAGAATAAAATCCATATTGTCTACAAATTAAGGCATGATGGAAATGTGGAAACAAAAGTCTCGACAGCTTCCACAGAAAGTTTTCTGCTTCTCCGTTCGACAGTTTAAATCTCTGAGGTGTCAGTAATCCGTACATGTAGTCACAGGAACACAAAAGCTTCAGGCTTTCCATCTACTGTGCAGGAAAGTGAGGATAGTTTCTGTTCTGCTATTTGCTCGTGTGATCGTGCACTTTTCAGTCCGGCCTCTGTCGTACAAAACAAAACAGCAAAAGCTGCAGAAAAAACTAAATGAAACGTTACTTTACATGATGAGGTGCTTAAAAGAAATGACTTACGGTTGAGGAGGTAGGGCTTGGTCACTATTCTGGCCGGAGCTTTAGTCTCTCTGTCTTCACCCAGGAGCTACAAGACGAACAAAAACACACGAAGAAGAAGAATGGAGGTCATGACACGGTGTGTTTGGGTGCTTGACAGTTAACATGTCGCATCTTCTTCTTTTAGGAATTTAATGAATCTCCGAGTGAAACGGCTGAGCTGCTGAACCCAGAGGACGCAAAAATTAATTGTCTATGGTTCGCAAGTTAACAAAATTAAAGTCAGTCTCGGGCAGCTGGAAAAACAAAATGCAACCAATTAATCTCAGAGTGAAAGTGTAACAGCAGCAGACCGGAAACAACAAAAACAGATATAGAGCTTCAAAGAGGTATTTTCACAGAGTCAAAAAACCTCAAATCACAGTTTTACACATTTAATAACTCTTAAACTGAAGTTTGTTTTCTTCTAGTTTCATTGTTGAAGCATCATAATCAGCACTCTGTTGCCCCCTGCTGGCACACGAGAAGACTACAGCACAGAAATACAGATGTTTTCAAATCTGGATCAGTCTCGTTTCATCATCTCAACACAATTATTCACCTACTGATCCAATCAAGTGTATTGATCAGAGAAAGAATGGCAATGATCCAGGTCAAATTTGGCACAAAAACACATCTTGAATGATCCGGTTGCACACGACTACCTTGAGATGCGATTAACTGTTAACATTCCACACTGAGAGCGAATAATTGGTCTTTAACTGTAGCCGACCTCTTTCCTGTTCGCTAACTGATGGCTTTTTATAGGGTTTACTTTAATAACTCTTCTTTTCTTTAGTAACGCTTTAGTTCTTGGATATTTATCCAACTTATTAAACACTTGTATAACATTTATCAGGCTTCAAGTTACACATGAAAACATCATTTTAACTGAGACATACTGACAAGCTGTCTTTGGTACTGATGAGGTCCTTGAAGTTTCTTTTGATGTTCTTCAAAACGATCGCGAGGATAATTAATTTCGACTCAGCCAGAAGTGTGAACAACGCGTCTTCAAAAGACGACAACTACTGTAACAGAGCGTTGGATTCACCGCACTCCTGACGTCTTTGAATAATTGCAGTAGCAGCTCATCAGTTTCCATTTTCCTGATGGGCGACACTGTGGGAGCGCTCAACACCTGCTGGGCACTCATCAGTGTGGATGCTTACATCATTATTGCGATTTAAATACTCCCACCTTTATTGGCGTCGATTTGATATGTTTGTACTCCTTCCTACATTTTACCACAACAACAATTCCCTCTGGATAAATCAAGCTCCACCTCGTCTCGTCTAACATCCGGTGTTTCTCATGTACGTTAATTATTTAGCAGCTGAACGTGATGGAAATAGCTTTATTCGCTGCGGCTTCAGATCAAAGTGATCATCTGCTCAAAGTTCACACCGTGACAGAAGTGCAAAAACGGGTCATTTGTAAAAACAGAAAGGCGTGACAGTACCCGGTTACTATCAGACGTGTTCACAGTGCAGCTTAGCGAGTCATCCAAAATGTACAGAAACCTCCTTAATGAGTCTCTGATTGACCTGGTTTCGGTCCTGTCGATGCGTTTGATAAATGAATCCCTTCACACTGGCTGCCTGCACAGTAAATGGGGTCGGCATTTTTCAGACGAGCAGCTCGAAAAGATGTAATTAAGGCTGCAGATGAGGAAGACGCAGCAGGTCGGTCACGTAGACACACTTTAGTTTTAGTCAAAAGGACGCAAAGTGAACAGAAAGTAAATAACTGTAGAAAAAGTGATGAAGTAGAGGACTCTGTGCTGAAGCAGTGAAGGTGGCTTATGACACAGTATCTGTTACCGTAATAAAGATGTGACAGTAAGATATTGTCATGTCATTCACTAAAAACATCCTGCAAGTGAGAATGAAACAATACAAGCTGTGAAAATGTTAAAACTGACGATAATACAAATATTAAAGAAAGGTCACAGTCTGTATTTAGGGAAATCTAATTTTTTTTATCCTAAATCGGATATCCAACAAAATAAGCTTTCCATTTAAATAACCGAAAAACCCAAAGCAGGATTCTCTCGATCCACATGTCGTGTGTGCCGACTGGTACCAGAGGAAAATGGTGGGTGTATTGATCCTTTATTGATTTGTTTGGGAAGAGGGTTTACTCTGGACGGATCTGAGAAATTAAACTTTGCAACACAGCGAATTCCTGTTTCATGTTGTTTATCGTTTTATTGTCTAATCCCGACAATAGAGCTCAACAGTGACCGCCCACTTTTGTTTAGCGGCTCCGGTTCCGGAAGTGAATTTGCCATTCATTCACTCCATTGACGTTTCTTAAAATCCTTATATAAAGAGTTTTAAGCCTGGAACCGAGCCAATCAGCTACGAGATGAACCGTGACCATAAAACATTTAATTCGCCGCAAAAAAAATTGGAAAATGGAGAAAAAAGCAAAGGTACAAGACTGTGTATATAATTATCGTAAGAGTAAAGTAACAGCGACGTCTCTGATTGGTGGAGCTCACTGTTACCATGGAATTGTTTACCAAACCCGCAAATTTCATGTTCCGGTGAATCCTTTCGACACTCATCTCATCTCTAAAAAACGCAGTAGGTCAGAAAGTGAAATCATGGCAGCTCTGTGGTAAAGGAAGAAGAACATGAACATGAAATTCGCGGGTTCGGTAAACATTTCCACGGTAACAGCGAGCTCCACCAATCAGAGACGTCGCTGTTACACTATAGAATTGTGGGTAGTGTAGTACTTTTTCATGACATCGCGAATAAAACACGTTTTTCTTAAAACAAGGTTGATATCGTACAGACTTGTGGCTTCTACAGGATCATATAACATTGTTTCACAATCTGATATCTCGTGGTAATTCTACCTTGGATGGTTACGACATTATGGCCAATAATCAAAACCTCTATGGAGAATATGAATGGCATTTTCACTTCCGGAACCACACTGTTGAGCTCTATTTGTTGATCTTTACAAATTAAACAGTCCAACGATGGAACAGTCGTCAGTGCTGAGAAATAACATGGAGTGACACCTCTCGTCTATTTTATTATCATTTATCTGCTCTAGCAAAGAAACACTGAAATGTTTTATTACCTTCTGAATATGGCAACTACATAATACTTAGTCACAAACTATGACGTATATGACGAATATAGAGTACGAACTACCGTAAGGACGAAGAAACTTGTGCACAGGTGTTTTTTGATGAAGTATTGTTTTGTTAAGTTACCTAGCCAGTGTTGTATGAAGTACCCAAAGGTCATACTTGAGAACAAGTGAAGATATTGTGTTAAAATATTACTTATATAAGTCCTTAAGCAAAAGAGTATCTGATATTAACTTGGTAGTAGATAGATCCAATATTCTACATTTTTGTGATTATTGGAATCAGTGAGTCTTTAAATCAGATCACTGATAAAATAAATACATTAAAAAGTGTGTAACTTTGGCTCTGATAGAGTCTTTAATCTACAGAGTAACTAGTAACTTAAGTCATCAGATAATTGTAGTGGAGAAAAATATTCGCCTCTAAAAATGTAATGAAGTCTAAGTGTAAAGTTGCAGAAAATTGACATACTCATGTAAAGTACAAGAACCTCAAGAGTTCTTGAGTAAAAGTACTTAGTTACATTATATCACTAAATGTTGGAGTCAACAGTGATTTCAGGTGACATCAGCCTTTTTCTAAATGTATAGACGCAGCAGGTGTGAGCGTGTGGACTGTCCAGAAGGATGTGTGCTCTGAAGAAATGTAATAAAACTACAGGGAACTTGGATCAGAACCAGGGCAGCCACTCACTCTGCTCTTCGTTATTGGCACCGTTCGGTTCGGATCGAACGCCAGACCCATCTCCTGCAGGTTCCTGGCCATGGACTTCTTGTTGTCCCACGCATTTCGGATATGTGTACTGAGAGAGAGGACACAAAATGTTGTCAGCAGAACTTCCTGAACAAACAAACAAACAAACTCCTGTGTGTTGGTTAAATTTGCGACCGCTAAAACTTCTCTTCTACGGTTTTAAATACAAATCCACCAGAGAATAGGCAAGATTTATCAGTAACCAAACCATATCACTGGTGGTGCACAAGTATCTAATCTATCAGCCTATATTCTGCAGTAACAGTGTCCCTTAAATCTCTGAACTTAATGCCCATGATTTATTAAGTTATGGGACAGATAGATGCTAAAATAAGCCTAAATGTATACTGTTTAAAGATATATCATTAATGTGAGCGCAGAATGAGAAGTTTAAGCAACATCCAGGGCTTCAAGTTGTTGATTTACAGGTAAAATTCAGCAGCTTTAGTTTTTAAACCAACTTTCTTCCACTTCAGGCTTTATTCAAACTGCTTTCTGAAAGGTGTTAAATCAAACACCCTTGTTTACCCAAATTAATCACATGATTTTTACTTGTAGTGGATTATTTTCAGCCTGGTGTATTTCTACTAACACTAGAGAAAAGTATCCGACGACTTCTTCCACCGCTAAGGGTTTAAATGACCTAAACACCGGTCAGACAGTGGATCCTTCTCACATGGTGTCAACATGCCCCACAGTTAGCCAACATTAGCTCACATGCTAACACTTACTTCTCTATCCTCGGGTTGGCTTTCTTAATGAACTTCTTCTTCAGCTTCTTCCGGTCCTGGTTGTAGTCGAACTTCTTGCTCTTCCCTGACCTCTTGGCTTTCGGCATGTTTGTGTTTTTCTCCTGTCTTTACAGCACAGAGGAGGTTTGTTGGTGCGGCGGAGGAAAAAGCAACAACGTGCAGGGGGAACGAACCGGAAGTACGTGATTGTTGTGTTCCGGTCATGTGACCAGAGACCACGCCCAGTTTCAACTTTGACCTCTCAGTTCTCGTTTTTAATAACATAGATAATAATAATGGTAATAATAATCTGAGGGTGAAATAATAAATAGTAATGATAAAAAAAACATCAAATATATTTTTAAACGATGGAATGAATTAATGGAAATGTATTTGAGACATGTGAAAATAAAACAAAACAAAAAGTTAAATTAATTATTATTCAACAAACAAATAATAAAATGAAAAGTATGTTATAAATTATATTCCAGTAACAAGCACTGACATGCACAACAAGCAGTAGGAAAACTCAATAATTTAATTAATCATAATTCATTTACTTCCAGTCCTGAATCCTGTAAATTCAATATACTGCATGTAAAATTAAAATATAATATATAAATATATTTACATGTGTTGAACATCTGGTCGAGGCAGATGACTGACCACCATTGATTCTGGTTCTGCTCGAGGTTTCTTCCTGTTAAAAGGCAGTTTTATTCTGTGCTCGCTTATCGGGGGAGAGTTTGGTCTCTGTAGATGAATTAATCAAGGAGTTTTGTTTGGAACTTCTCAATTTAGAAAGTGTCATGAGATGTCTTTTGTTGTGAATTGGCGCTGTACAAATAAAGATTTATTTATACACACACATGTACATACAAATAAACCATACATAACCTATAATATAATATATATAATATATATACATTGACCAGAATTATTCATCTTCCTATAAAAGTTAAGTTATTACCACATATTTAGATTTTATAACATTTACATTTTGTACACACATGGACATTGCTATCCATTCACAACACGGGGCCAATGTAGAAAAAGTCAAATATTTAATCTATAGTAAAATGGACTAGAATAAAAAATAATAAGCTAAATTGTTTGCTACTGCCTTTTTTACAAGTTCAGCTTTGAGGGTGCCCCAGTAGCTCAGTTGGTAGAGAGTTCCCCATGTGTAGAGGCTGTGTCCTCGCCTCAGTGGCCCGGGGTTCAGATCTGACTTGTACTTCTTGTCAACCCCGCTCTCTCTCATCCTGTTTCCTGTCTATCTTTGACTGTACTATCAGAATTAGGCCCGAAAAAGTAATAATATATTTTAAAAATAAGAATATTTACTGTTCATTCAAATTTCTGATCTATTTCATTTGAAAAATGTAATTTGTTTCTTTATTTAAGGAACAACTTGTGGTCATTTTGTTTGCAAATGTGCTTATCTTAATGCTTTATTGTGTGTAAAACACTTTGAACAGCCTTGTTGTTGAAACATTAATAAACTTGCCTTTACTTGAATGGTTTGTCGTCAGTGTTTCCTTCTGGCCAGAGGTTGTGACGGCCCGGCCATGAAAGTGAGTTCAGAATGTGAACATCACGCCAAAAATCTTTTCAAAGCGCTGAGTCAGGGTCAATCATCCACCATCAAGATCAACTGTAGCGTACTGAACTGTTTGAGAGTCATGCTAATGACCAGGAAGTCCAGTATTTATTATTAATAAGATGTTATACAAGTAATGAAGAGTCCATTAACATTAATGGTTCATCAAGCACGTCCTAGCAAGTGGAAACATCGTAACATCATTAGTAACAGCATTTATTGAGATGAACAGCGCAGATAAGATTCAAGATAAGATGAGATGCTGAAATGTAAGTGCTTGACAACTGGAGCTGAACAGTGACAACGCTGAGAAAAGTAAATCATTTCTTCGAGTAAGTCTGGTTGACACACTTTGGTTCAGATGACGAGGTTCTGAGTCAAAAGATGGAAACACTTGCAGCTGCTGCTTCTGTCCTCTAGATGTCAGTCTGGCTCAAAAGTATATCTGACCGGCTGCGGACTCATGTTGACAACCTCAGTTTGGATTATATTCATAGAAATACCAGAGCCTTTATCAGCCAAACTGCTCAAACTGGATTAAATTAAAGAAAAGGGTATAAATCCAGATATCAGATCTAAGAGACCTCTGGAGGTCTTTCGAAGCTCATTTCAGTCCTTCTTTATTTTTACTTTGAGGACATTCTCTCCACTTCTGATACTAAATTCCACATATTATTTTATTTATGATATTTTTCTTTGCTGAACTTCATCTATAGGCAGCAAAATTATCTCCAATCAATTCAGTTCTTGTTTCCATTTTAGCCAATGCCTTCTTATTTCATCCCTATTTGTCTACTAATAGTAGTAATACGTAGATTGATTGATTTGGTCGGCTAATTACTGATGGAAAAAACGTCACGTATATATAAAATGTTTTTTTCTTTTAACAGTCTGTAACTGATTCAACTTACAATATATTCTGATGGTGATACTCTGTGTTATTATGATAACCTCTAGTAAAATTTTAAACTGGTTGTAAAATGTTAACCTGAACTTTAAATGCCATTCATCATGAGCTCACAAAATGGAGAATGTATTACACATCCAAGTTTCCAAAGGACGACAAAGAGTTAACTCAATAACATATGTTATCAGTTCTTTTGATGTTATGTCAACAAAATATGACTTCATGTAGCGCAATCTTTAAAGCTACACACTTCCTTCACTTCAAGTATTTTGAGCCGTTGACTTTTAAAAACATAATCAATCTTTTACATTTCCCTGTTTTAGCATCCAACTAACAAGCTCTAATGTTCTCACGTTGATTGTTTTTACTTGCTTAACTGTCATCAGCACCAACTTTATATCCATATTTATCATACGTTTGGTCCATTGATGCATTTCATCCAATATTACACACCCTTTTTCAAAACAGGATGTTACATTAAGTGCTGTTCACTTGTTTATATGATCAGTAATGGTGTTCAGTTCTTCCTGATTTGGGTAAGAGGCCTGTCAGCCGCTGTAGCTCTGAAAAGTTTAGTTCAGCTGAAGAGTCTGAAGGAGGATTGTCTCCAAGTAAAAGTTTGGTCCAAAGAGTGAGTTTCCAGGAGAGGCTGAAGGACAGATACCGATCAATAACTCTATTAACCCTCCGCCTGATTTGAGCTGCTGTCGTCAATCTGCGCAGCAAAAATGGTGAACGTCTATCTTAATGCACCTTTAATGCACCGTGGTACATTCATTGATCTGTGCAGGGAAATCCACTTTCTGCAGAATGAGAGATGAACCACAAAGAGCTGCAGCTCTGAGGCAGTAATGTATTGATCTCTGGATTTGTAACAGAGCATTAACTCTGTATAGCACATCCAGAGATATCAAGGCATTTGTGGACCAGAAGAGGAATTGGGTATCATCAGACTGTTTTGATCTAAATATTGTGATCTGCATTATGTCATTGTCATCAGACGTCTTTATTGGCCAGATAATTGGTACTTAATTAATCAGGTATAGAATAGTAAATCAAACAGTCATGGAGTTTTTTGGGAATTTATAAAATATCAACTTTAGAAAATCTGTGAAATAACTGTTATTATTGATAAACACAAATATATTGTTTGTTTTCTGGACATATATAGATCACATCACCAGTCGTTAATCATAATTTCATTGTAACGTTTGAAATATTTCTGAAAATCAAACAGTAACTTTCTACGATTATTGTACTCACGTCCTGTCGGACGTGCAGTTATATTTATGAAAGGTGTTCCACATGGTTTCATTTTGGGACTCTTGCCTTTTGTAATCAATATTAACAATGATTGGGATAAGTACAAACTCTGCAAGTACCATCTGTATGCAGATGATACAGTCATGTACTTTGGCCACATGCAAAAAAAAGTCCTGTTTTTTAGGAAAACAATATTTTTCCTTTAAAATGTGAGAAACAAACAACTAAAATGATAGACCAATTAAGGAGATTTGAAAAGATTTTGGCAATATTAAAGCTATATCCAGCTATGGTAGCCCATGTTTAACTATGCTAGTGGATAACAGGCTACTATTAGCTTATTTTTTTCAAGCATTTTTAGTTTATACTGATGGAGCAGGGAAGTCTAATAGTGGCAACCGAGCCTGACGTGTCCCAAAATGGCAACCGCACAGGATAAAACCCTTTACATTGGATAAAAATCTAGATTTTCTATCAAACCTGTGGGAATGATAGCCCTCTTAAGTAGAATAAATGAACTGGCATAGCATCCAGCAATGACAAGACCGTAGCAATAACTTCATATTGTGAAAGATGACAGTGGGGGTGGATGAAATGAATTCTAAATTAATCTTTACAAGCTTTTTCAGGTGTTTTAATCCACATTTCACAGTTAAAAACCTCAGTTATCTCACATAACAGGTGTTGAAAAGGCTACACAGTTGTTTATTCTATTTTGTGAAAACTTTTTCCAACAAAGTCAAAACGAAACTATGTAAAGCTAGATGTTTATTGACCACTGTAGGATTTGTAGGACAAATTGTATTAACATTTAGCAGCTACAGCTAGCCTAGCTATATGAGGCAATGTGATGCTAATAATCAATTGACACTGTTAAAATACTGACAATTGATTAGCCTTCCACCCAGCACATCTTTTAAGACACGTCAAAACCACAAATTAATTATGTTCTAGCTTTTTAGCAACATTCACTCTGGAGCTAACTTAGCTAGCTTAAAAACGACGCAGCAGAGTGAGAGGTCTGTCTGTGATATCATACTCTTTGTTTTACAAACGGCTGTTTCGAACCAGAGTGAGACGTCTGTGCTTCTTCCTCGTCTCTGACAGCAGCTTCAGGGCGGAGAGATGGAGGGAGGAGGAGGAGGAGGAGAAAGAGGAGAGGAGGAGGAGTGCGGGCTGTTACCGGACAGGACTGTAAGCAGAAGCGGAGGGCAGATTTTCTCCTCCTTGGCCGGGCGGTGGGAGGTGGTGGTGGTCGGTGTTTAGAGAGGATAAACTGAGCTTGAAGCCGCCGGTGGGGGGAACCTGGAGCTCCGTCTGCTGCCGCTGCTGTGACCCCAGACAGCATCAACATGGAGCTGGAGAACATCGTAGCCAACACGGTGCTGCTCAAAGCACGGGAAGGTAAGGATGGAGATGGCGCTTTGACAGCTCCTCTCTCCCGGTACCGACACAGCGGCGGTCCCACGGATGAAGGGATGCCCCGGACATGGGTGTTATAAACAGTTACTGCACTTCCTCTTGGCCGGTGGTCAAATCTTTTCATGATGCAGTTCAACAGCAAACAGGATATCACCAAAAAATACGCGCCGTTCTCTCGAGTGGACAGAACGACACACCAAACTCCATTCTCAACTTTAGCGATTTAAAGTTTTCTGGGTTATCCGCGATCTCACATGCGTGCTGCACTCCATTTGAAGACTTAGGTTAACTCTTTAGCAAAGAGTTTCCAATTCGGCGTGAAAAAATCGTCAGCAGAACACTCTTTTACGACAAAATCTCTGCCTTCCTTGTTGACGGTGCTCACAGTCTGTAACAGAGTTGTGACACGCTAACCACCTTCACAGCGAGGCTCGCTAAAAGAGGACGGCGGGGATGCCAAGCTAGCCAGACATAGTTTTATATTAACATTCATGAAAGCTCAGTGGTGCCGAATTGAAGAGTGGCTACCAGACACTTGTTAAACGCAGTCAGTTTTGTACGGACACGCTCGTGACGGCAGGGCCGGCAAAATTGCCAGATTCTTGACATAAGTTTGGTGTGTCTCTGATGATGTACATGGAACGGTCAGAGTGTGATGTCCGGAAGGAGTTGCAACTGCTAAATGTGGCTGCAGCGACACATCGGGTTTCCCTTGCTGATGTTGCAGCATCGTCCACTGACGTTTGCGAAACAGGATGTTGAGACACAGCCGCTGAGCTGAGCTCTGCTGGGGTTTGTACTTTGTGCACAGACTTGCAATTTATGTTTTTATTTTTTTTGTGTGTTTTAGTCTTCCAGTTGAAATGGCCTTTACTTCTAAATGCAATTTAAATTCTGGAGCTTGTGTTCTGATATCTAAGATCTGGTTAAAAATGTCTGCAATGCAAACATACCAGGGCAAATGTTACTTCCCTCAAGTGTGTCCCATGGCTCCTGTGCATGATAGCACTCATGAGTACATGTATTATCAATTGTCAACAGACGTCTTATTGTGGGCAAGGCAGACGTCACCAGAGCCCTCTGTTATTGTTATGCCTAACTGGAGACAAAGGTTGTGGTGACTCGTTGCCAACATAATCCTAAAGCCATCTGCAGAGGGACACGAGAAGATGAGTGTCATGATCCCTCACTGCGAGCTTATCTGCTCAAATTCAGCTTATCTGTACGTGCTCGTATGAGGACCAGGACTCAGGCTTCGGCGTTGGCACCCATCTGCCCAGCTGAAGTGCCCTTGAACATGGCACCGTATCTCCCGGCAGCAGCAGGCAGGCCATGACCTCTGACCTCTCTGGAGACTAGACAAGATGTTCTTTTGTCACCGGGGAACAAAATGTTATATCTGCGCGGTTAGAAACTCGGCCAGCTGGACGGGCTGACCAGACTTTTGCCATTCAGGTGTCAGCAGACACATTTGCATATAAGCAAAGATGAGTATTTTTTATAAGGAAGTTAAGCAACATGCCAGAGCAGGTTCATCTAGGTCGAGGCTCGGTCCTGCTACAAACTGGAGGTGCAAGGTTTTAATTATGTGGGCATTAAGGAAGCTGCTTTGGTCTAATGAATGACAATACTGGACAATAATTATTCAAGAGTCTCTTTGACACCTCTTTGATGGATTTCTTCCTCTAAAATTCTTAGGTTTTGGCACAAATGGTTGTAAAGTAGAAGTTTTTAGACTGAGACACAACTTTATTGATCCCTTTGGGAGGTTCCCTCAGGGAAATTGAAGTTCCATATCACACACAGCACTGTTAAATATACATATTTATAAATAATATAAAATAAAATAACACTGTAAGAATAGAAAGAAATATATATGTGTATAAATACATGTGTCTGTATAATATATATAAACAGATACACGGTATTTTTATGGTTGTGTTATTATTGCACATTTTTAGATCCACTTCCCGTCACAGATGCTGAAGGATAAAGATGATATGTGTAAAAATGCTCCTAGAACTGGAACAGAAGCAGTTTAGACGGCGTTACAGTTTTTGGGTGGAGTTTTCCTTTACAGCAGGCAACATTAGGCAACTTCCCATGTTGATGGCTGCAGGAAACAGTTTGAACCTCAGAAAATCATAGTGCGACAGCAGTATTACACACTGACATGAAGGACAGAAAGTGAACGAGATTGTCAACAGGTGTCATTTTAGACAGTCAAACTGAAACTGCTGAAGTGGTTTCACACTGATTTTTCTCATTAAACTCTCAAGCGTGTCGCTACTTTCCCCACGTGGTTTTCGCCTGTCAGGCTACATCGGGGTTGAATCCCATTTTCCCCCCTCGCCCCTCAGAACTGAGGTATAAAGGGTAGTGGTTGAAATCTGCCCTTATGAAATGGAACAACCCTTCAAGACCCTCATACATCATCGCTGATGGCGTTGATTTAAACAATACGGCGTCTTCAGCTGTGGTGATTTCTCTTGTGGTACCGTGGCAACCCTGATATTATCTAAATGACATTTGCCAATGAAAAGCGCTGGAGCTCGCAATCTGTTCGCAGCTTCACGCTGTCAATCAAGTCATCTAATATAAAAGAACACCACTTCATTATCTGGCCAATAGACCTTTTGCACAGCAGCCATGTTGACATGAAGTAGAAGGTAAACACAGGTTTGATTAATGGCAATTAATGAAGGTTTCCGTTTGACCTGAATGGAACAGAAGATATATTAGTATCATCGATAGCGCCTGTGTTTACCCTACTGTTTTATGTCTATATGGCTGCTGTGAAAAAGGTCTATAGCGGTGCATTAAAGGCTAACATTAGCATCCTGTGCTCCTACACTTGCCGTCTGCACTGATATTAGACGAGCGGCGCCAAGTCAAGCAACTTCACTGCACAGGGGCAAGGGGTGATGGGATTGGTCCAGGGAGCTCGATCCTCGCTTTGATTATTGCAGCATGTAACCGCTGCCTGAAAGTTCAACCTGCAGGGCGGAAAAAACATCCGGAAAAGGACGAATGAATATCTTTATTTTCTGTCAGTGTTGTCCCAAACAGATGCGCAAATTGTCCGCGCATCAGCGATACGGCAGCACTGAGTAAAGATGCAGCTCGTGTGTTTGTCCTAGAGCTTAAGATGTCAGTTAATGAAAGCTGCAAGACATTTCTATTTCTTCTGTTTGACCTAAACAACTCAACATCTTTATAAAAAAATTCCAGCTGTAAGTGTATATATGCAGCCACTGTGACCTACTTTAGGTCATGTACATAAAGGATAATGTGGCTGACGTCATGAAAAAGTGCATAGCAGTTCAGCGATGACCTATAAATACTGACCAGTAAATCTACCGGAGTGTTCTTTTCTCTCGACGTATTTCTTTCTCCCGTTTGTTTGAACCACCGCGGACAACAGCTACCTGCACCTTGAGTTTGATCTTTTCCTCTCGGCTCGTTCTGCTGAATGTAGAACTACTGACCAGTTTGTAGTGTTTCTCGTGTTAGATAATACTGTTTATACAACATCTGACTCAGTAACTGAACCGCTGTGAATTAAAATCTCTCGCTATGAGGAAGAAGGTATTATTTCTTCTTTCTGCTGTTGTCCAAACACACAACTGTACAACAACCTGACCTTTATAAAGTACAGGTTCAAATTAGAGAAGCTGTGATTTTACTATCTGATCTAAACTATTGATATACCATCAGTTGTTATATAAAACTTAACCAAAACCAAAAATATAAAACTTTGTTTGTTCTAGCGACTTAAATGTAGTTTTAAATCTGCATCTCTTCATCATCTGTGACGGTAAACGAAGAGTCTTTGGGTTTTTAGACTGATGGTTGGACAAAAGACACAATTTGAGGACGCCGCTTTGAAAATAATCTGCAGGTTGATAATGAAAGCCAGGACACTCAGTAGAGCGCATACCTCTGCCAAGGCCGAGCAGCCTATGGACCTTTTTAAACGTTATAAAAACATTTAAGCATTGATTGTGACTTCATGGGAAACTTTCCTTTTTTGTTGATTCTGTTGAAATCTAACATGTCCTCTTCTGAAAAGGTTAAAGACAGTGAGAAAAATAATTCCTTGATCTGTCCCTTTATCCGGATCAGCTCCAAAAGTTAATGTGGTCTGGAGACTCATCCTCCATCCAAGTTTCATTGAAATCCATTCAGTAGTTTTTGTGTAATCCTGGTGAGAAACCAACAAACCAACAGACAAACAGACAAAAACATACCCTCCTCAGCGGAGGTTGTAATTGTTAGTTGCTGCCTGGATTCATGTTCACAACCAAGTTGTAATAGCCGCTGCTGGCGATAGTCTTGCTTGTGTTCAGGACAAGATGACCTCCAAAAGCCCTTAATCTCATACCATTATTTTAATGATGTGAGATTATTTTAAGGACCGTTTGGGCCCTCCTGTGGCTCAGGGCCTGGGACAGCTGACCCGGTGTTCCCCTGCTGTCGGAAGCCCTGGTAATAGCAATCACTTAAAGATACAGAATGAATAGAGCATAGTTCAAGATAATTAACCGCTAATTCATTGTCTATAGTGTCATAATGTCAATGCACAGTATTTTTAAACCTCACATGACTGCCTCTTCAGTCACACACTCGTCTGATGATGGAACCACTCAGAAGTCGTAAACATGGGGATTTTTCCCATCACCCCTTTTCAAATCCCACGTGACCTGAAGGCAGCGTAATAACCAACACAATCAAAATGTTTATTTCTTGTTTAAAATGTCTGGATGTTTGAAACGTACCGCATCTATTGCAAAAGGGTACTGAGTCGTGTTTTCCTCTGAACTCATTTTGGGTTTGTGACTCCATCGAGCGATGCCTAAACATGTTTGTTGCGGTGCTGTTTTCCTTCGACTACAAGGCGCTGCCTGTAAGCTTTAGTCACTTTATAACCGTTTTTTATGATGGTGTTGACTTTCCCTTAAATAGCACAGAAAAAAAAAAACACAGCTTAGTTGATGAACTACTGAAGATTTGAACTGGTATTTCAGAAACACTTGTGCTCAACACCAAACTCTTTGGGACTGAGGTGTGTTTGTTGTTGTTGTTGTTGTTGTTGTCATAGAGTCTTTATCAGACGTCACGACCAGGTGCTCGAAACCCTTCATGTCAGAAAGGGGTGAGTGCAGCAGGGCGCGGGGGAGGAGGCATTTAGACTCTCGTTCAGAGACTGGTTAATGTTATGGATGTGGCGTTTAGCTTGCCGTATATCAGGAGAGCAGGAAGATGTTAAAAAATGTCCCTGAAGGCATCAGTCAGTTGTGTTTTTGCTCCCTGCTTCACTCTGTCATTGTGGTGGAGGTTGTGGACACGCGCTTGCTATCAGTCTTACAAATGAGCTGATTAAACAAATGATC